>OOFC01047857.1:5590-39068 GCA_900323345.1 Pseudochromis fuscus
CCCGAGACATTTTGATGCCCTTCAATTTTCTTGGCAAAAACATTACAATAGTGAATGCAAATGTAATTGGACTACCCTGCTCTTAAATACATTTTTGCAAATAAAGTTAGATTGAATACCAAAACTTCCCAGCAGTATGTATACTACCACTTCAGTTCAATTATAAATAAATAAAAATGTTAAATTTCAGTACTCACCAGACTCATCGTCATCTTCGCTTTCTGCTTTCTTAGCGACAGTGCCGTTTTTAACAGCTTTAGCTGGTGTGGCTTTCTTTACCACTTTAGGTGGTGGAGTCTGCAATTCAAAGACAGAATACTTGTAAGCCCATTTCCTTGTTTTAAAAAAAACACAATTTACATATCACAAATACATGAAAAAGGGAATATACAGTACCTCTTCCTCCTCATCACTGCTGTCCTCTTCACTAGATTCCTCCTCCACTTCTTTAGGGGGTGGAGGGGCCTTTTTCTTTTGAGTTGCTTGATTATTTGCTACCTGTAGGAGGGGAAAAACACAATTTAAAAAAATTGAAAATGAACTTTGTTTGCTTAACTCAAAAGTAAGGATAAGCTCCTGGAGAGATACTGGCAAACATGGGACTCCAGGCACCCTGCTCCAGCATGTTTGCAGACTGTGGGGGGTTGGTGGTTTAAACCATGTGGTCCTTTAAAGTCACTAACACGAAAACCCCCACGTCTTCTCACACCGCTAATTTAATCAATGTTTCAAGTAATAGCGTGGGTTAAACATGAACCCGTTTAGTGATGGCTAATAACGTGTACAGTAACGACTCCTCTCAGTTTTGGCTCTTCACCTCGTGTGTCACTCAGAGCAGGCGCACAACCCACGTGGAGCCCAAGAGGTGGGCCAGTTAGCATGTTGGCTAATTTTACCATTTGCACACAAAGTTTTAAAAACATATGCCTAACAACCAATGAATACAACGCCGGCCAAACGGTGATTTGAACTCTTTACACAAGTTTAAAGGAGACAATGGCAAAATATAATTGCTACGTCACCAATTCAAAGAATAATGAGCGTCAACACCGGAATTCGCTGCTAATGCTAACCGTTTTTAAATTAAGCTAACAGTGCGCACATTCGAGTTTACACAATTATTCCGTGTTAAATGTGGTCAGACTTCGTGTGGCGTTTGAAATATTTTTTGTGCGTCTAAAATCCGTGATTAAGTCGAGAACGCGCATGAATGCCATTTTAAGTAGTCGTTTTAGCGGTAGCACGGCCAGGCCTGGAGAACCAGCAGCGCAGCACAAACATGGCTGATCTCCACCGAGAAGAAACGTTTATTTTGAACGAGATCTGTTTCAGTGAACTTGCTCAACCAAGAAAACTCTTTGCATTTTTGTAAATGTTAATTGTTTGCATCTCTTATTCTCCTAGACATAGCAACTTGTATTTAAAGGCCTCATGCGTAAA
This sequence comes from Pseudochromis fuscus, assembly GCA_900323345.1. NCBI lineage: Eukaryota > Metazoa > Chordata > Actinopteri > Pseudochromidae > Pseudochromis > Pseudochromis fuscus. Next base: position 7,031 of record OOFC01047857.1, read on the forward strand.
CAGAAAAATATAATTTTTCAATGTAGCACAAGCGCGCGCACAATTTAACACAAAAAAAATGTTTGGCCTTACCTTTGCTAACTTCACCATGGTGTTGTTGTGTGTTTCAGTGAAACACCGGAGCTGGACGTTTAAAGACAAGTAACAAAATAGCTAGCGCATACACGTGGCTCTGCCTACTCGCTGGGACATGGGACAGGAAAGACAGATAAGTCGAAGACGCGTTCCTTACTCTCCTGTTCTGCGCGCTCTCGACGACTTCCCCACATGACTGTGTCAACCAATCACAAGTCGCCAATTTGCATCGTGTCCGCGCCTCGCCCACATCGAGGCAATTTAGCACTGCACAGAAACAAACGATTCATTGTTGCTTCTCAGTAATAAATAATAAATTCCTGACTTAAATTTTGAGTGGGGCGCAGTTTTTAAAGCGTCTGTTTTTTTTTACCTCTGAAATCAGTGGCGACACATTCAGAATTTAATGTGTAACAATTTCACATTATGAACTTCGTGTCTTCTCTTTACTGTAATTCATCCCTTTTTCTCCCGTCTCTCTGTACTTTTCTACAGGTAACGCTGGCTTTTTTTTTACGCACAGTCTATGGGTCCCATCGTCGCCAAGTGCTTTCTCAAGAAGAAATTGCTGGGGTTTTCTTCACAACATTAATAATACTGTGATTTTACCAGTGCCCTGACATGTTTTTTTTTTTAATGATCTGGCGAAACGTAAATAAAATATAAACGAATTGAACTCTATCGTTTTTAAAGTGGTATCCATCTAACTGTAATTGTTAAGATAAACAAAAATTCACAAACTCCAAGCTACATGAGTTGTATGGTTCTGCCACAAACTGTATATAGATTGTATGAGTAACACAAAGCGTCTGTATATGCCCCCCGCAGCTGTTTATATAAAGCACGTGGTTCGGGCCAGTTGCCAGAAACCATCAACCACATGGAGCGGACCTTGTGGGACACTGCGCCACCAGCTGCGAATACATGGGAATAACAGAAAGAAAGTATCTTTAAAAAACGAGATATTACTTTACTTTTGTCCATTTTATGATACCCTATTAGAAGAAATCTCAACGTTTTACTCTACTAGTTAAAATGTGATGATGTCATCATCTTGTAGATTCAAATTCTACATGTCATCATTTTATAAAATGCTTTATTGTTGCAGGTTAGACCAGGCTACTTAACACAGACTCTCACAGAAAGCAATGATTTTACATTAATGCAGTATATGTTATTTAATAGAAGTACATTGTCATAGCTATTTGATTTAACATTTCATCAAACAGTCTGCTTAATTCTCAGGGGACACGAAAAGCGCATTTGAGCAATTAACCCTCAACACCACACAGAGGCAGCATTGCATTTTACATTCCCCACTCACACTGGAGTCTGTGACATAAGGCTACCCACTATTTGATCAGTGAAAGGTATACAATGTTCTCTTTCTATTTATTTTACAACAGAAAATTAAATTGTGTTTTTTTTTGGTTTTTTTTATCGATTTGTTCACAAATTACATGGTTCAAAGACTTTTTCCACATTTCTCACTGTCTGGTACTGATGAGTTTCCTCCTGAGTGCTGTTTTTTCAGTATAGTTAGAAAACCTCACAAACAGGGCATCATCTGAACTGTCTAGCAGTATAAAACATTATTCATTCTCCCATTGTCACCCTTGTTAACTCACATTGTCCCTCAAAGGGGAACATTTTACTCTATTTCTCGCCAGTGAGTTTCAAACTTCATCAGAATGTTACAATGTCATCTTGAGTAGAAAAGGGATTTGAAGGGTAGTGCAGTACTACACAGAAACAGTAACACTACATCACTACAGGTCATATGCTGAATGCAAGAAATGAAAAAAGCAATTCTCCTCCTCAAACACCCTCCTCCTACCCCTGAGTCTCCACCTGTTATTCACCGCAGTCTGGCATGGGTGAATTAAATTGAGTGAAACTAACAAGTGTTAGAAAGAGAAATAGATGCATCCTGGGATTTAAGGTCAGATGGGATTTATTTATCTCAGGAAACGCTTTATTTAAGGGCCATCAGCTCACAAGTGCAGCAGCATCACTTGTCTGCAAAGCACTGCATGTAAAAGAAACAACAAAAATAAAAAGTGTAGAGTTTCTAAGTGTTGTCAGAGTCCTTCATTGGCATTTTTAAACAGGCATTAGGATATTTTCTTCAGGAAGAAATGTGTACTCTTGTGTAAAGTACATGGGAAAATTCACTCACACTGCATAAAGTTAACATCACATTTATATAATAATCTATTGACGGGCAAAAACACAGGTCATCTGGTTGATACAAAAATTAAGAGACTGGTGTAAAAAGTTTGTTTTCAGGCAGGATTTTCCACGTTTTTTATATTAATCAAAGCAAATAGATTTTGTTGTGGCATTCACAGCTGTAATTTTCAGGATTTCCTTTATCATTTTGTAATATGAGCCCATCATGAGAGAACTGTTGGTGAGCCACAGGGAGTTATACACCAGCATGTATAACTCACACTCTCACACAACTTTTTGTCTTTGCATTTTAGGCCTTGATAAAAAAACTTTTAAAGCATGGCAGCTCTGCCACATATATTAGTTCAAGTGGGATCACACAGCTCTGAGTTTACCATGGTGCTGATTGTTATCATTAAGTCTCTCTTCTCTCCTGTTGGTGTGAGAAGCTTTCATCATGATTTCCCACCTTGCTGCTTTTCCTTTCTGGGTTTTTTGTGACCAGTGTTCCTGCGAATTGAACACCAGGTGACACAAGATGTACATGTTGTCTGTGTGTTTTTTCAGGATAGATGTTCCCCTTGTATAACAGGTAATACGGCACAAGTACTGTATATTTTTAGTTTAGTTTTTGTTCATTTTAACTATTACATCATCATGTGTTTGTGAGAGTGTTTATGTTTTCATACATTCAATTCAAATATTATATCATTTGTTAGCAGCCTTTTAACATGAAGGCTTTGTAATCACAATCATTGTGTTTTTGTGAATAAAGCTTTGTGGATATAAGCTGATGATGATTTTTCTTAGTGTTCTTTAACATAAAGGACAAAATTGATTATATCTTGAAAGCGAAAGCCGTAAACTGAATTGCTCAAACTTTTCTGCTAAATGATGGGATTCACTGTGTTTTTGCAACAGGTGTCTTCCTTTTGTCTTTATTTTCCTCAGCTCTATACTGCCCTCTAGTGTTGGAGTATATTTGTGCACTGATCAATGTTGAATTCTGTAAATATCATGTTTTCACTTCATTATACAAGTTTAACATATGCTATAGTTACTGTGCAAGTCTTGAAACCCTGACTTGTATGTAGTTTTTTTTTGATTAACAGGTGGTAAAATATTGTCATATTCAGTACCAAGGTTTTACCCCATTACCAGAATAAAAAATACAGTTCCTGCAGATATGCTGCCAGTACCTTTCTGACTCTGATTCTGTGTGATCACACCACATGACTGTGAAACAATTTATCTCAGGAACCTCAGCTATAGCTAATTTTTTATCACATCTTCCTCAAACACACACTTTTATTGACTTGTTTGCAAACGTTTACATCTTCCATTCTTGGATTGCTTGTTTGCATCATTGAGTATGTGATATATTTACGGTCTTTTTTGTTCTTTATTGGTCTTCTATAATGTATGCTTTGGAAAATCTGTTTTTAGATGAGTGCCATAAAAAAGACATGCTATTATAACTGTCATTATATGGAGTTGAAGCTGTGAAAGTGAAGCCTTGGGTTGGATTCAAGTTTCACGCATCACTACAATACCTACTGCTTTATCTCTTCTGCTCTCTAAATCTGCAGACACAATTCATTTCAGTGAGCATGAATGTTTTAAACACCATGTTAAGAATCTCTGCTTTGCCTACTGACATCTTTACACTTTGATAATTATTCCTTAATTCTCCAAGTTTGAGTCATTTTAAATAATAAACAATTTAGGGGCTGAATGTTGATTTGCTAGAGAAGCTATAGAAGAGGCACCAAGTGATTCTATGATGATGCCATTCATACATTTCCAACTGTCTGAGGTGAAGGCTGAATACAAGGAAAACAGAGGAGCCACCCAACATAACTTTACCCAGTAGATGAATACACTATCTGTGATTCCCTGTGTTGGGGATTTTAACATATGTCTATATTAGTACTGAACAGATCTGTCACATTTCTTGAACTGCTGACAAGTTGATAAATCCATTATTCTCCTTTTTTTCACCCGAGAGCCGAACAGAAAATGTCCAGCTAGAATTGACCAATCATAGTAAAACACAGAAAACACATGTAAGTGCACATGGAATGTTCTTTTTATCATTTTTGAAAACATTTACAACTATTTGAGACAAAAGAAAAAGGTAACAAACAGAATTGACCTGCAGTTTTCATCCATTTTCAAAATGTTACATAAATAAAACTCATATTTATAAATATCTCTTTTTTTATAAACATATAAATAGTTTTTTAAACATAAATACATTTATGCCGGGGGAAGATGAAGTACATGAATGTACAGCAGCAGCAGCAACAATATACAGCTTTGCGGTTTGTAGTTTTTACACCATTGTCCGCCATGTCGTAGTATACATCGTGTTTGTATCTGTTGACCATTTTGTATGGTATACATATAAGTATATATGTATATATACCTGCATATTTATCATATTTATATATATTTATATGAGGATTTTGTAGCATTGTTATCCCAGTCTTTGTTTATGCTGGTCGTGGTGACTTTCGTACCGAAAATCTATCGCTTGATGAGTTTTTCTTTTTTCCCCCTCAGGTGAGAACAAACTCAACTTTTGTTGTCCAAACCCATCGTCCAGAGATCTAGAGAATAGGAGGAAACAGAGAAAGAGAAGGTTAGACTGAGCTTTGATAGACAGATTAATAAACACAAGTTGGTTTATTCTGTCATTTTCATCAAATGTGTCATCAGTCTCTTGTAATTCCAGAGAAATCCACATTTCCTTGTTTGTCTTAATCCCAAGAAAACTGTCACCGTGACTCTTCACCAAACTATTTCACCTCTAATGAACACGTATCTAACAGAAACTTCAAAATGTATAGGTGTCAGACAATGAAAAACAAACTCGCCCATGTTAGTCACAAAGTCACACTCTTCCTTCACAGTTTACCACAACCACAAAAAGGCTTCAGGCCACAGGACTAATTGTGTGTCACCTAGCTTCCTCATTACTTCATTCACTAACACAGCCTCTTTGTTGTTGTAGCTCAAAACACTTGAAGGTTGAAAATGGGTTTCCCAGAAAGAACCTGACCACCTCTGGGTGCTGTGTTTATCAAGTCTGTGGGTAAATGTACGTCTGCATCTCGACCTCTGTTCCCCTTTTTGTGTCTTAAACATGAAATATCATTTTTGTTTCCCACTCAAACCAGATGGGATTGTTTGTACTGATGAACATGGAGTGGATTTCCTCAGCACTCACTGTCTTTTCTTTTCTCATTCATCAGTTTACACCAGTTTAAAGAGGTTCATGTCCTAGGATGGAGCATCATTACACTATAGGTCAAGTCTTGCACTAGTTTGAGACATCATGCATCATCATCACGCTGCTTAAAATCATTTTCAGTGTCAACTTTTCTGATATTGAGGAAACAATCAGAAAGCAGGCGTCAATGACATATAGTTGGGATTTCTCATATCAAGATGGTCTCTGACCCAGACTTAAATTCATCACTATGAACTTGAACCACTGGAGATGTCTCCTGAAACACAAAGTTTCAATTTCTCACCTAAACGAAAGAACCACAAAGAGCATCTTGTTTTTTCTTCCTTCATATCATTTCTCATGTTCCCATCCTTCAACTGTCTGTAAACTCGACCCTTTCCTTTTGTTTGTTCCTTGTTTTCATCTATTTTTTGTCTCCATCTTTTTTCTTCACTGAAGTTTTACAGTAAATGAATTTAAGTGTGAAGTGATAATCAAAGAGCACTCACCATCGCAGCGCTGCTGCAACCCTTAGCAACCCATGCCGCTGATGGTTCCTATCCTGTCCATCTTGTGCCCGAAGCAGCCACTCCGCGACGTGGAGCCCCCTTTCTTGCTTCCCGATTTGTGTCTTCTCGTTGCGGGTTGGTCGTTAAGGAGACGAGCCCACATCCCTCTGGCCCGGGTGTCCATCCGTAAATCTCGCAGTAACCGTATCCGAGAGCGCACAGCGTCTAGCCGCCTCTCCCTCTCCTCCGACTCCAGAAACTCCGCCAGCTCCTCGCCCAGCAAACTTCTAAGAGACTGGAAGGTTGAGAAAATAAATAAACGATGTCTCCCTTAGGCAAATACATTGTGCAAAGAGATAGGCTTTTGATAAAATGAAAATACATGCTCGGTGCCTGTTTGAGCAGAGCAGCCGTTTGCAAAATGTTTGAGGTAAACCTCAACTTGCTGCGTATTTAAGCACTTTCAAACACCAAAAACAGTGGCCGAAAGGAAAAATGTTTGACAATTTACTCTAATTTATGCTACAGGAACCACTGAGCTTTCTGACCAAAAGTTAACTTTGGAACAGATCCACAAAATGCGTCATTGGTACCTTTTCTTTTTAGTAAGTGACAGCTCAGTTCTGACAATTCGCCCTCAGATCATGTAAGACAGGTGCCTGGAACCCGCACCTTTGGTCACAACTCTCTGCTTTTATTGATTCTAGGTATTTAGACAAATAACTACACTTTTTCAAACAACAGTTCCCGAAGTCTTGATGTTATTCAGTCGATTTTGTCCAATTTTACGCATAAAAAAATGTTTGTTGTAGTTTAAATTTGCCAAAAAGAGTGTGGAAAAAATATCCAAGTTGATGTTGACGGTCCTGAAAATTGAAGAATGATCAAAAACCTTTAAATTTTAATAGAGTCCTAAATTTTGATTCCCTTTTTTCTGTTATTTTGGAGCCCTTAAGTGGCTTAACTTTGCGCGTAAATGCTAAAACTGACGATGCTGGAGCGCACCACGCTGGGACTATCGGGGGATGGATATCATTGAATAGAAATCGTGCCGTGTCTTTATTTAAACAAGTAATGAAGTGAAAATAAACAGTTGCTGGGAAGTCTGCTAGTGTGGAAAAATTTGTGTTTGCTGAAGTGCTACTGAAATCATGAAATATGATGCGTAAAAACAACTCTTGGGCGCTTGAACCACAGAACAGCTGTTCACTCAACAACAGCCAGTAATGCTAAGCAAATAATCTAGTATGGTTTTCAGCAATAGGATTATAAGTGAATTACTCTTACCTTCTGCTGCGTCTGAGATAAAGGTTTTGCCGCCATCCTTACTGAAAGCAGGGTGACCATAAGTCCACACGCTACCAAGTAGGACAAGTTCATTTTGACAAGTATTCTTTCAGGGATTCCTTTGCGCTGAAGTTCAGACAGAGGGACGGTAGCTTCAGCCAATCAGCTGTTAAACATAAGAGGCTTGAGTCCGTCCTTTACTCCAAAGCTCCTCTAGTGCTCCTCTAAACTCTGTATTAGTCCTCACAGCTTTATAGCCAGCCCATGATGATGTCATGACAACCTGCGTAATGGTCCTCCTTCCTCGCCAATTCCCTGTTTTCTCTACCTGCCTCTGAGCACGTCGTGCCAGGGATTAATTAAATGATACAAGCTCCGGTCATCAGGGCTTTAGAGGAAATGATATAGGCTATAAGCTATCAAAAAAGCGCAGTCTTTTAACTTTTAGACCTCTGGCTGAGATGCAGCAGCTGAAACCAAAGGTGGTTTCAAAGGCTGCGCGTCAAGAGCTGAAGAGCGACTTTGGCAGAGGAATGATTTCTGAGATGCCAGCCGCCTGTCCTGCGAAACATCTTTGCAGGTCACATAATATACTGCGCATGGATGATGTATTTTCTTTAAAGTGAAAACCCAAAGTCTGCCACTGGAATTAAAGATTTTAAGTGATTTTTAGACACCTTCCAAATATTCACTATGGTCGAATGAATCAAAACAGTTTTTGGACGGCATCCTAAACAAGTGGAATTGTACTAGAAAAAAAATGTGATATGCGCTTACCTCACTGCAGTGCCATAATTCATTTTCTTTACTGAGATGTTGGACAGTTTTTTGTGGAGTAATGCAAAGAAGCAGGTAGGAGTTTAGTGCTGCAACACATCAGATTGAAGCATCTGTGCGCAAAAGAAGTCTCTTGACCTTAAACAGAACGATGACATCAGCCACATGGTACATCCAAAGTGAGATGGCTCTGATGGTTCATTCAAAATAAATTACTGATATAAAACAGGGAGACTCATAATAAAACATTATGCCTCATGATGGGAAGGACAGTTTGTGCAAAATCCCATTGATCATTTGGTCAGATGTTACTTTTTGTTTGGTTTTGTGGATCTTGAAGACACCTTGTAGGTTGTTTCTTCTTTTTATTATTGTGGTGTTGAATCATCCGGTACTTACAGAGAGGAACCACAGATCAAAACAGAACTGTTGTGGCTATCCGGGTGAGTGGTGCAGCCTCACATGACGGGTGTTTTGACTGGATGTGTGTGTGTGTCTCAGTTGAAACAGCCACATGCTCTCACTCAAAAAAGGAGGTTGATTAAAATTCCTCTGGTTAGTAACTTAGCTGCATTGTAGCTCACAGTCACACAAAACCCAGACACTTGAAACCCTTATTAGTGATGATTACCTTGACGATATCAATCCAGAATGTATGCTGCAGTATTGCTCTAAAAAATGCCTTTTTTTTCAGCAATAACATTTTATATTGTCTTAAAGTATTTTTGTTTACCTTACAGCACCAGAGAGAAAACTTATGACGGGTAGTCTAACAAAACAGGCTAAGAAGTTAGAGACATCAGGAATATTTGGCACTACTTTGCAGCATCACACAGGGTTCTGAAATTCATACAATAGTTGTTTCAAGATTTATAAGGAAGTCTTTCAGAAATTGGTACCACAGAGTTTCATTATAAATCAACTTAAATTTCAAGAAGCGGTGGTTTTACCACAATGGAAACAAGAAGATTACAAGAAGTTAAAGGCCCATCTCTGTGGTGTAATCTGTTATAAGGCATAATTTGTCAGAATATTAGTCACATACCTTTTCATTGGTTATAATCACACTTACATGCAAGGGTTAGAGCTTCATCCACAGCAGGATTGGAAAAAAATAAGCAATCAACACAATTGAACAGGCTTCAGGAGACTCATGTGCTTTTAACTTGAGGAAAACCTTTTTACCCAATTGAGATTTTGATTCACAGAATAACTTGCGTACACTTAAAACAGATATATATTTTTTATAGTGTGGAAGGATTGTGGACCCGCCTGGGTCCTGCAGACTGTTACAGTCCCAGGCAGCACCGTCTGTTTTGGAACACAGAGTGGCAGTATTTGCTGTGCCGAAAAGTGAATACCCCTCGAAGTCATATGTTTACAGGATCAATATCATCCTGTAAAACTAAGTCATTATTCAGTGGATCATAAGCACATGAAAATCCCCACAAATCACTGTTCTGAACAGATTTGGCATATACAATGATGTAACTTTGTATCTTATTATTATTATGTTCATCCGCCTGCTCTAAAAACAACAGTGTTGGATGTGCATTGAATTCTGTGACAGCAGATGATGACAGCACCAGTGTTTTCTTATGAATCGACTTCTTGTTGTTTGTCTTTTTCAAATGAATGTGTAACGTATCCTTTTTCAGTTCTGCTGTCGCTTCACTTCTACAAGATAATTTCAGAATAAATCATCTTTCCTCTGATTCTTTGATTTTGAAGTTTGACTTTTTGGGGCTGACACTCCTTTCTTCTGCTTCTCCTCAGCCATGGCAACAATAATTACTCATACCAACTTCGAAGCTTCTTTATCCATCCTTGTACAGGAATAAATGGAAGAATTACTGTGCAGAAGTTTCCCAAAAAACCGGCAACCAGACTCAAAACCTCTGGTGAACTGGGAAACATATGGTATATTAATTAGCGGCTCTGTGTAGCAAAGCAGACATTTACCGGTATGAAAATATTGTATTCTTTTAAATGTTTGTATGAGGTAAAATGAAGCTTTCAAAACTTGATATATGCATTTGTCCATTACCTAGATGTGTAAGAACAAAATATTGTCTGTCAAAGAAAGCACAAGTATTAATTCAAACAATGTTTAACAGACAAGCATACTTTTATTTTCCTAAGCTTCGCCACCTTTAAAAGGTCTGGGTGCTTTGACAGTCACATATTTATTAATTCCCATTTATTTAAAATAATTAAACATAGTGGAATCAAGCCACTTTCTTATTTACATAATACTTCCCCAAACACATGGATATTGCAGGGACTGACATTTCAAAGGACATGCGTTTGGATGCTCTTTACTATAATAATATGGTGCGGTAATGGACAGTATATGCTTGTCACTTATTCATATATCTGCACATTTCATGTACTTTGTGACAAACTGGGGAACACTGGATGCAAAATTCTGATAGGTGAAGATTTCCAGATCAGGGCTGTCAATAAAGTTTTGTCTCCCAAAAAAGCTCTTTATAGCTTTCTGTGGGAGTGGGGTGGCACGTGTCAGATCTAATCAGGATGTTTTTGGTTGTTTTTTACTTTAAGTTAAGATGAAACGAAGCTTCACTGAGTTATTTCTCTGAACTAATCGAAGGTTTGCTTCTTCCAGCAGCTGGAAAATCCTGCTCACACTCTGAATCACCTGTAGTGAAGATGCTCTGTCTCGAGGAAGAATCACTTCGTGCCTAATAATAATAATCCACAACAACAATAACAACATGGAGCTTATGAACTCTGCTGACCTTGTGTCCATGACGACTTCTCTGGTTTCTGTAAAACATTTTTCTGTGATTGCTAATTCCTTTATTTTGAATTTTAACAAGTGAGTGACACATTCTTCCTTAGTGCCGCAAGTGTTGTGTCACAAGTTTGTCTTTTTTTGTAGGATTTAACAATGTTACACACTTTTCCCGATGACATCACGCGTACTACTGAGTGCACCTACTTTGCTATGTCCTTTTGTTCTCTCCTTTCCCCGCTCTGCTTTTGCCGCAAATTCTTATCCATTTAATCTTCAGCGAAATTTTTTAGCTTTTATGTGGTTAGAAAAAAATGAAGCAGCCCCGGCTTATTTGCATCGGGAAGCTATACAAACCTATGGAGGGACCATGTGTTGCAGTAGCCTTTGCAGTGAGTGTCTATGGGAGGACTGAGTGTCTTGATTCCTTCTCTGGGGTTTGTGTAAGACAAACTACAAGGCTGTTATGGTCCTATAAATAACGGTTTTATTGCGTGTGGAATTTTAATGCTTTTTACACAAGTGTTCTGAAGGCTTTTGCATGTGCTAACAACACGCTCCTTTAATGGCAAAGGACAGATACTTCACTAGTGTACACAAAAGACTAATGTATACACACATACCAGGGTTAGGGTGTTTTTTTTTCTCCAGGGGATAGGATTTTCTTTCTTGATTAACTGTTCTGTAGTATTTATGTGTCAGATATAGCCACATATAAGAAACTATGAAGTGTTTAGGGTATTTATCTTTTATAAGTTTTACAAATGTAAACACTTTTGTGACAGGAAACAAATGGGATCACTAGTAATAATGTGTGTTGTGGGTGCAAATCAGTCACCCAGATCAGTATTATTCTGTAGCAGAATGTGTAAATGTGACTGTAGTTTGCTGTAATATTCATATAAATGTGTCCAATTTGTCAATACATGAACCTTTTTGTAAAGTGAAGGAAATAGCATATGGACTGTCACTACAAAAGGACTCAGAGAGCACAAACCCAGGGCATAATCTGATATGTTTAAGATTTTTTTTTGGATGGGACTCATGCAGCAAATTTTAAAGGGGCAGGCGCTAAACTTTAAAAAGGGAAAAGATGCATCAAGATGTAATACCACAAACAATAATGTAAACTACTATATTACAGCAAGTAAGCCTCCAATATTCAGAGAGAGGAATCCAATCACAAGAATCTCATGCTGCTTTTGGCTTGAATGTATTTTTTTTATGTGCATATATTAGGAAGATGCAAAGAAACATCTCTTCTATAAGTGGATGTGTTATAGTATCCTGAACGTTTTGTTTTTCAATCACTGGTCAGACAGCAAATCTTACAGAACAATTTGATGTCATTGTCCGCTCTCTGAAGTGAATCAGACTTTTTTTAGTGGTTTTATTATTAGAGGTTGTTTGTTAAGGTGGTGGATTGTGTGAAGTAAGTTTTGTTAAGGACTTTTTCTGTGGTTCAAAACCTTGAAGCATCTTTAAATAAAAACCTCCTACTTTTTATTTAAAGATGCTTCCATAGTAATCAGTCATGTCACAGGTGTTTCTAGCCCATTTTTGGAGGTACTGCAGCAAATTGAATCAAAGCTCCCCTAAAATTTAAGAGATTTTATTTTTTTACTTTTAGTCTCTTCTTAACAAGCTAGAAATATGTCAAAACCACATGGAGTTGAAACGTAATCTCTTACCTTCAACAAACAACAAAAATACAGAAGCAGCACCACCCCCCAATGTATTAGTTAATATCTTTTATTTGCCTTTTGGTTGACAACACAAAGAGAGAGAGAGGAGCAGACACAGGGCTTTATTTAGTAGTATTCTTATTAGTATTTTTTTCACATTTACCGTATTTTCCGGACTATAAGCCGCTAGTTTTTGAGCCGCTACCAGCTTAAACACTGGTGTGGCTCATGTATCGGTGGCACGAAGCTTGTTAGCTTTTTACAAGCTAGCAAGCTCCGTGCCGCCGATACATTTAGCGTCGTCACATCAGACCCGGTCAGAGTGGACCACATGAAACTGTTTGAATAAATTCAATAGCAGCTTATAGACAGGTGCGCTCAATAGTCCGGAAAACACGGTATGTCATTTTTCATGAATACAATCTGTGTATGATTAAAAAGAGAGGAGAGGAGATCAGGAAGAACCAGGTAAGAAAATGGACAAAGAATACAGACATGCAAAACAATAACTGTTGAGCTGAGAAACAAATACACTACATTCACAGTCTAATTGTGTGCACCCTTAAACCACTGCTCCTAGATTCACCCCCATTCATGTCACACTGCTCTTTATAGCTACATGTCAGAGACCAATCAACACCCCGCAGACTAACGCAGGTGTTACAGAGTTTTCCTAAGAATGGTTGCTCCATAATATTGTTTAGCACTGGTCATGCATGAAGCCAAATACAAAGGATGAAGAAACCACAAGTGGAATACAGTCATATGAACAATAGAGTTTTACTGCCTGTTCCAAAGCATGCACTTGTGTTTTTACTTTATTGCAATTCCATAACCAAAATATACTGATGGGTTTAAGCAGACATTGAGATGATTAAAAAAAGTGGAAAAAGTTCAGTCAGAAACAATTCATATTCAAAATTAGCATCTTATGATATTTCATAAAAGCCTATTCCATTACAATTTAAAACCAAGGCAAGTGAACAGTATGGCGCCTGCTCCCTGTGAACATTTAAACTGAGAAAATGCTGCTCTACATTTAATGGCATGACATTGTCGACTATTTAGCTTACTGTTCATATATTTAACTCATGTGCCAAAAATATTCTGCTGATTCCCGTGTGTGATTTTTTTATTTTTTTTTTTGCTCTCATGGCATATTGCCTCCGTCGGAAAAACATTCGAATCTGGAGGCAAGAGGAAAAACATATGAAAGAGGCTCTTAGGTCAAAAGCTATTCTTACACAGATATTTTGTTTTCTGGACCACAAGAGATGCTGTCTGGTCCTTAGTTTACTGGGTGCTTAGCAGTCGAAATGACTGTAACTGCACACGCACAAATCGCTAACATCGTGAAATGTCGAGCCAGTGATATCAGTATGGAAGCATGTCGTCCGGCTTGGCATCATTTTAAAAACAGCTCCACTCATAGTAATGTTTATTTAAATTGAACAAACGCCCTCGTTATTATTGATGCCGTTGCCACTATTACCATTACCATGAAATTCATTCAAAGTGAATAAAATGCAGGCCACTTTGGAAGCATTTATTCCAGTGTTCACAGCATTACCACACATACTTGGTGGCGGAAATGTTTTTTTTCGAAGCCACTCAAACACTGGTGTGTCACTTTTTCAAACCATGTGGAAAAATGCATGTTTGGGGTTTGGGTGGCACAAGCTGCGACAAAACCACATGGAAACAGGACATTTCATCGCAGATATATAATCTTGGAGGTTGCAAATAATTTGCTTGACTGTAAATGAAGTGTCCCATTGGTAGACACATGCAACTGGAAAACAAAAACACAGTAATGCACTGTTTCCCTAATTAATTTCTTTTTTTTTTTTTTAATTGTGACCAGTATTTCCTCAATAGCTAATTTTTTACTAATTCCATTTAAAACTTGCAATGAGTCACGAGGATTGTGGGTTTTTCGAGCACTGATAGCCACTTTATCTGAACTTAATAGAACCATATATGTTGTGGTTGTTGTGAAGTAAATAAAAGATGAGTCATGGACTACCATGTGGTACAGGCTAGGCTGTTCAATAAACAGTTCGTGTACAGAAACATTTATTTGGCGTTACTTTTACCCATTAAGTGGTGACAGTGGAGCGCCACCACTTAATGCGCCTGCGGCTGAATGGTTATGGCACATACCACATAACCACAATGTCTCCGGACAAGGACCTGTGTTGTCTGTCCTGCCCCTTTCTCTCTCACCTAATCTATCCAGTCTCCACTATTGTCCATCCAATCAAATCTAAAAAAATTAAAAATACAAAATAAAATTGTTAGATGATACACCAACCGTAAAATTCAGTGCTTTGCCTTACAAAACACATATTTAAAACTCATCATGTGATTCAGCTTGTAAAACAATGGTCTAATTTCCATGGCAGATGTATTCCTTGTGTGTGTGATTCTGTGTTGGATTGCTCAACAGGACAGATGTTCCACCAACAAGTGATGCCGGTTGGATCCAGCTGCATAAAGCACCACATGCTAGTGAGATGGGATCATAGACTGAATATAGAATGGACGAAGCTAACGTGATGTCACCCGTTGGTTTGTGGAGTCGCGTTTTGCAGCCAGGAGATTGGCATTTGAACATTGCCATGATGGTTGCTTGGAGCCAGAAGTGACCATATTTAGATATGAAGGGAGGAGTGAGGAGGTGGGTCTGACCCTTGAACTTGAGGACACTGCCTTGTTTAGATCGGCTCTCGCTGGAGAGTAATATCTACTAAATAAAGTGAGGTTTTAGCTGAATGACTTGTGAAAAAAAATGTATCGACTGGGTATTTCATGATTAAAAATGAGGATTTTTGAATCGAGGTCAGTTAGAGCAGAGTTTTTTTGGAGCTAGCATCTAGTGGCCATAGGGGGTATTGCACTTTTTTGAACTTGGCCTAATTTTGGAGACCTGGAGACTGACTATATACAGTACAGTCTATGGGCGGGAGGAATAACTTAATCCACAATAAAAACAAAACCATACGGCTGTGCACTGTGTAGTTTTATAGGTGTCTGCATATTACCAGACTTTACAGATCAATAAGACAACACGCTAATAAATGTAACACATTGTCAAAATTGAGAGGTGATACTGCTTTCCCTATCGATTCCCTATCGAGTTTCTGAATATCACTGCTTCTGAATATAGTGAGTATTTTGTGGCAGCTGTGATTTTACAACTATTTAAATGTAGTTATATTTTGAGGTATCAGCAAAGTGATGCAGGTTCCAAGTTTCCTGTGAGCTGTCGTCTGTAGTTTTGTGAAATAAATTAAAATCAATGAGCAACTGGATGAAAGAAACAACTTCCAACAAAAAACTGTCATGACTGTCTGCAACAAAAACTTGAATCACGCAGCATTTATTTGGACTGATTATGCAAACCACTGGAATGCTTGTTTAAAGGAGAAAAACAGAACTAGCCAAGACAGAGAGGTGTAACACAATTGCTTGACCTACAACTAAAAAACATTTGACTTAATGTCACAAACGATTTTATATAAATCCTTCCTGTCGTAATGTCTGAGGACAAACTGCTTGCGAGGAGTGATGTAACCGAACATCCTCTGAAGTTAAAATCCAGAGCTTCACGTGAGGTCACTGCTATACTGACTTAAAAAACAACAAGGAATGTGTGTCAGGATAACCACAAATGCAATTCAAAGGCTTGGTAGCGGGTTCTGGGGCCTCTAACAGACATTTCTACCCATTCCCTACTTAAAATGATCCAACAAGCAAAGGTTCATTTATTAGCAATGATATTACACAGTAAAACAAACAAACATAAAACCCAATTAGACTTCAAAGTATCCAGGTAGGTGTTGAACTGATAATACCACGGGGGAGATACTGGCGAGTCAATATAAAACAATTTTAAAGCAGATTTGAGTCATTGCTGAGTGGTTTATTACTACAAGGACGGATACTACAAAACTAATTTTATCTTCTATCTTAAAGAAAGTAATAAATTATTTTGAATTTTGTGTTACAAAAGTCTAATCATAGTACCATTGCAGTGGTTTCAGTTAAATGAATGTGAAGTCTGATTGTTCACAGTAAACAGGCCTTAAACTGACCTGTATACGTCTCATTGACTTGTAAAACTCACCTAAAGAATCAGACCAGTAATTTGTAAAGCTATTTACCACAAATCACATGACTGAACTTCTCATAGTAGTAGTGGCATCAAATACATTACTGCTGATCACTTGTTAGTTGGTTGTCAAGGAGTGGTCTGATCTGAGTCTGTATTGAAATGGGTGAAGCCCCTGGGTCTCAAATTAGGCCGATGTAGAGCTGCAAAAAAGAGCAACTAGATGGTGGCTCAAAAAAAAAACTTGATTAAAAAAAATTTGCATTTTCAATCATGAAATACTTATTCTTGAGTCATTAGTTAAAGTCAAGTCTTAATAGTGATCTGGTGGTCCAAGTCAATATTCACCTTCCAAAGGACAAATAACAACAGGTCTGTTTTCCAATGAGACCAGACCTGAACGCAACCCTCATACACATTGGGCAGTATCCTCACGTTCAAGGGTCAGACCCGCCTCCTCACGGCTCCCTTCATATCCAAATATGGTCACTTTTGTCTCCAACAAACCATCATGGCGACGTTCAAATGTCAAACTCGTGGATTCCACAAACCAACAGGTGACGCCAAGTTAGCTTTGTCCGTTCTATGTCTTTACCTTAATCTCCCATCGTACAACAGTTGACTTTACACATATACAGTGGTTCCAATCCTACTATACTTAGGGTGCACAATCATCCGCTACATTGATGCACTGGATGCAAGGCAGCTGTCCACAACAAAGCTGCACTCAACACACGACACAACCTCAAACACTGATGGGACATGTACAATTGCATGTTGAAAGAAGAGGTAAGAATAACTCTGCCACCACATATGAGGTTCACTGCATGGTATGATATGATAGGTGTACACAGTCTTCATAGTTTTAGTCATCACTTTTTCCCTTTTTCTTCGATTTTTGACCTACTGTTTTCAGCAACACGTGTTCGCAGTGTATATGGTATACAAGCGTCATCGCAAGCTCTTGCAAACTGGACAAACATACAACACGAAGCCTCATGAGAATGTGAAAGGGAAACATCTGCCTTAACGACACCAGGGAAATCTCTTTGCTCTTATCTCTCAGTAAATATGTATTGGTGCTGTATGGTGGAGTCAGAAAAAAATGCTGTTGGCTTAAGTGAAGGGAGTGTCGTCTTGTAAAAGTGGATTGCTGATTTATACCCTGGACGGACAGAACTATATCAGTGTCTGGAAATTGATTGAAAAACATGTCCTCAAGGCCACCAGATAAGAAGTGCATGAGCAAAACTTATCTTTACTTTACCGCCAAATGAAACTGTATTTCTAGGGTTGGTTTGACTAGATAAGCAGTTTGAGGCATAGCTCTGTGAATTTTACAGGAAGAGGCGAATTTACGGGAAGAACGACATCAAACTTCCTGTAAAATTCTCAGTGCACAAAACATTCATTCTGTGCTCTCTGTTTCTAAAGACACTGCACATCATTATTAGAAGTCAATGAGAAATGTTTTTTTCCTTTGATTATACCACTGAAATGTCTTGATATGACTTCATGTCACGTTAACCTCCATTGCCAGATGCCGGATTGCCAGTGAAAAAAACCTGGAAAAGTTGGAAAAGTGAGAGAATGTTCTGGCTGACTGGAAATGAGGTGCCATTATGGCTGTGAAACCTGCATTTAAAAGTCTAGCTGCCGCTTGGAGCTGTTATAGCCTCTTGCACACCAAGGCAATTTCAAACCAGATGAAACATTTGACAAGTGACACGGTGACCATGTGAGGTCTCACCCAAATCAGACAAACCAAGCCAGTCTGGCGATGGGGTTTTCAAAATAACCTTCACTCCCAGCTCCCATGTGCCTCCTATTTAGTGGGTGATCTCTGACGTCAAGTTAGGTGGACCTGCGCACAGGCCACACAGGTCTATAATGAGCAATACAGTGTAGAGCAAAATACAGACTCTTTATATTTACAGTATGTATGGGGTTTGCATGCGCAGTATTTTTTGTGTTCTTTGGTGAAGAAAGTGTTTGTGTTGGTGAGTACAACACATTCAAAGTGTTTAGGAGTCTGGATTTGGCTCATAAACTCATTTAGCCTCGCCTTTCATTTAATATGCATGGATTTAATCTTGCAGATGCAATGAAGTGGTCTTGTGTATGTGATTTAATTGTATGATTTACACAAGAAAATGCCTTATTTACCTTTGCATGACTGCACAAAAAGGCACTGCGAAATGACAAGGCAGAGTTCTGGGATTCTTACGCATCAAGAGAAAAGTGTTGGCCGAAGACCTGAGAAAAAGTTTCTGGTCTGACGGCAGTTAACTTTACAGTCAGGAGCTAATTCAATAAAGATCTTTTTTCACACAGTACTCTATTGCTGACCCTAAAATGAGAAAGGATAGGAGACAGTAACCCAAGAGCTGTGAAAGGGTGTCTGACTTGCCACATTAAAGGCGCACTCAAGCTGCCGTCAAACAGCGTTAAGCACCGTTCTCATAAACTGCAGTCACACACTAGTCTGGCTGTGAATGAACTGCACCATAACCTCTGGGTAACCTCGACGTTGGTGTTATAATTCAGAGGTCAAATTCAGTTTTAATGTTTTCCTACAAACGTTATGTTGTTTTATCTGACTGGCAAATACTGAATCGCACATTTTTCTTGTGCAAATTAATTAGAACCATCACACAAATTACTAACCACAAACATCAGCCACAAAGTGAGGTCATCTTGGATTACAGTTGAGGATTTTGGCCTATGTCTAAACCGGGGTGGTTTTGACATATTACCTAACTCCACATCATAGACTGTGCATCGAAATGGATGAAGCAATTGTCATCACCAACTGGTTTGTGGACTCGCATTTGAACATAAACCTGAGGTCAATTTCCAATCTGTACGAGATCTGACTCAAGTGCCAGTTTTATTGGAGACCAGACCTGTCGATCAAGCTAACCACACCCCTAAATCTTTTTTCTTTTTGAAGCCTAATATCTACTTCGTCATGTTTTTGGGTTTTTTTCCGTTGTCCCCAACCTTTTTTACACCACAGACCGGTTTGATGTCGGCATTATTTTCACGGACGGGCCTTCAAGGTGTGGCAGATAAATACAGCAAAATTAAAATAACACGACCAGAATAAAAAAACAAACAAACAGATGTCTCCCTTTTGCAGACATTTTTTTACTCATTTTTGCTAGTTTGCGGACTTATTTGTTTGGCTAACGTGTCTGATCACGTGACTGAAAGAAGCGTATTGACATGTGAAAAGACACAGATGAAAGTTAAGTCGGAGAGAATCCGGTCGTTTTTCAAAATAAAATGTCTTTCAGACTATAACGATCAATGCAGCTGAATTTATATAAATCATTCATTCTTTCTGTGCGGCCCGGTAACAAATGTCTCACGGACCAGTACCGGGCAATGGCCCGGTGGTTGGGGACCACTGAGATAGACCACTTGAAGCCAACTGGACCCAGAGATTTTGGAGCCAGCAAAACTGTTTGGTGTTGTCTTATGTCAATAAGACAACACCAAACAGTCAATACCCGATGTATAAAATTGAAGCCAAAATTTAAAACGTTGGTATTCATGGATATGAGATTTTTTTGTCTGGTGATAAGTTCCATTTCATAATTCTCCAGAGTGAGATTTTAAAGACTGTAGTACAGGTAACCTTTTAAAAATATTGATGTGTTGCAACAGATCAGACCTGCTCATGGTACAGGGATCAAGGACCTCCTGAATGAAAAGTTAATGATAATTATCCTACTATATATTGTGAGAAGCACCACTATCAATTGAAAACCATAACCAAATGTCCTATTTGCTTGTTGACTTACAAATAGGCCTTACCACATGAAAACGGTAGACATTAATAATAATATGGTCATGGCTTAGTTAGACTATACTCTTAATTAGACCATATTGATTAGACTAGATCCATAAACACTGTTTATGCATGACTGAGGAACACTCAGCCATGTATAAAGTACTGTAGTTAATCTTGTACATTACAAGGCTTTTTTTCTATTGTACAAGATTTACTATAGTATTATTATTTCATAGTAATATGCACTGCTGAATGTTTTTCTGCTTCATATAAAAAATTTATTTCATCTCTAATATTTTTGTTTACTTACTTTGTTACCACACTGAATGGTAATTGGCTAGCACATGAGCTACAATAAGTCTATAACAGCATGAGACCCATATGAGGGAGCTCACTTTTTATACATTTATAAAGCCCTTGAATTAGTATTATTTGTTATTATTCCCAATGTTATGCATATGAATTATAAGACAAAGAAAAAAAGATGGATTTTACGCATGAATGATGATGATGATGATGATGATGATGACAAAGAAGAAGAAGTGGATGAAAGAAAAAAAATCCCCGTTTCACCCACAAAAAATTTCATCTCAATGTTTTTAGGGTAGTTCATACCATATCATATATAGTGCGTCACTAAATTAAAATTCTGCTGATAGTGCCATTAGGTTGTTATTAAGCTATATCTCTAAATTAAATCCAAACAGTTGATGAACTAAATACAGTTTCATCAGTGAATGGGCTAATGAGCCCCTTTCACTACCGAAATGAAAATACAAAGTACGTCCAACAATATGAGACCACCACTCACCAAGCGATTGCATCTGAGGTAGCGTTTTTGGCCAGGGTGGGACCAGGGACTGACGCTGCCTAACCGGCCATGACGCCTTAACCATTCTTTTACAGTAGGAAGGAGTGAAGCACGTTTACCGCCATACTGGGATCACCAGTTTAATAGAGGCTCGCCCTAGCCCACATTCAAACCCTGCATCTCTTGGCTCCCTTCCAGCAGCTGGGGTATACTGGGGAGCGTTCTCATGGAAAAGCTGTTAAACTGGCCATGGTAGTTAGAATGAATTTCCATCACGTTCTAACTAGCAACAAAAAGATTCAGATATAGCACTGCCATATAGACCCATTTACCGTGCGATAGCTCCCTTTATTTTAATGTGGTGGATTTATAGTGGGCAGATTTTGTACGCATTTTTTCTGCCTTTTTCCTTTCCAGTGGCGACAGGTAGGTGCCCTGTCATGTCTGTTTCCTCCTGATCCTGCAGCTGACCTATGAGGGGTCTGAGTGTTTTTGCATCGTCTCCCTGTTGCTATGCAGACTAACTTTTCCTTTGGCTGGGTTTTACCAGTCCTCCTTAAAGACAAGCCTGGTCCTGATTGTTCCCGGATCGTACGGCGGAATCGAATTAGGGACTGGTAATGGCCATAAAGTCCATGTCTGAGGCATAATACTCAAGGGCGTTGGCCCACCTCACATTTCCCATCCACGTTTCCGTTTCGTCCCCGTGTCAGAGCGGGATCGTCAGCTTTTTTTCATTACCAACTAATCTGGAGGATTTGTAACTAAAACAACAAACAGATAAAAAAGTCACAAATCAATTGGAGAGGGTGATGTTCCACAATTCAACTGTACATTTGTAATTAGCCAACTCATACATCATACTTGTTCTTCCATGAGTCGACCCCGTGCTTCACAGTTGTTTATAAATTCAATAATGTCCTACATCACCGTGGTTCAAGGTGCATGTTCTGCTCTGTTGTGAGTGTGTGAGTTCTCTACAGGCATCCCACAGCATTTACCCACTTCAAAGCTTCAGTGACTATACCACAAGTCTTGCATTCATTTTTTCCCTTATGATATCCGTAGGCACTTTGCAGATGAGCTGCATCACGATGTGGTAGCACTGTAAACTCCTTAAATATGTAAACAGTAGCCATCATAAACTAACTAATTACCAACTCTTGACTGTGGCTGTTGTTTGTTTAGTTTTATCCTCGCGTACCCTCCCCTGTGGGCATGTGAACACTGAATCTTTGTTAGCTTTAAATATCAATTATTTAAAAAAAAAAAGTGCCAGCAACCAATTTTGAAATGTTTGCAGACTCCAGTTTTATTATCTTTATTTTTTTCTCCTCTGAAAGACCCCCCAGGCTTTGAAATTATAATGTGGCATTTTGCCTGCGCAGTGGTAACAGGTAGATATCAATCTTGCATTTCTAAAATTGTATTCCACACTCCTCTGCTTGGCTTTTGATGTATAAGATCAGCACAGTAATGATTACCGTGTTGCTCAACATCTGTCAATCTAATTTAGGTTCTCACATATTCTGACTTGCAGAATATTCTTGGAAGTAAAAACACATAGGATCTCTGTTTATTTTGCTGTCACTGAGTCAGCGTCTCTGCTCTTACATGCCTTTCAAAAGGCATTACAGGAGCAGCAATGTGCTAGCACTTCAATCAAAGATTAATTATTTCAAAGTTATCTAGGACATTTGGCACTTGCAATTCAAACACAAGTAAATTTTCTTTTTTTTTAATTGGGACCTGCTTCCTATAATAAAAAAAAATATGTAGAGGTTTTGTCTTATTTGCTTAAATATCCAATCCATCACCTATATGACTATCTTATAAAGGGTTGAGGTGGCCAGTCCCAGCTGGTCCATTGCAGGTCCAACACAGACAGAGAACTACACACACTCACTTTCACACCTACACTGTTTACACCATCATATCTACAATCAGAACTACCAAGACAAGACAACATGCAAACTGCATATAAAAAGGCCCCAGCTGTGAAGCACTGGTGCAAACCACTGCACCACTTCCTCACCCAATCTTATATGTATTTACAGTTACTATTTCTTATTTCATTTTTGAAAGTGTGGAAAAGACACTGGTTTATTTACATCTGCACAGTTTGCCCCCTAGTGCGTTCTGTTTTTCCCACAGTTCAAAAATATACAGATTAGGTTCACTGGAGCATCTACATGAGAATGATGTGGTATAAATCAGTTACTTTTATTCAAATGCCAAGTTTTCTGTTGTTTATAAAAGCTGCTTCAGTTCTGATACCTCCATTTGACATTACTGTACTGACTGGTGATTTCAATTAGGCTCAACATCCTAAAGATAAGATATTTGACAATTTCTGTGTTGTAGAAAATGTTTGTACTTGCATTCTGAGGATATTTGTTTTTCTATATTACCATTATGTGTAATGCAAAAAGTCTGCTTTGTGACATGTCTTTGCTCCAGTGTCACATTTAACTATGTGACATATTATAAAGACATTATCTTTATAATATGTCATCATCTAAACACATCTTCATTGGTTTTCTTGCTGCTTCACCTATTCACAGATGAAATGTGTTTTTCTCATTGATGAGATGTGGTATTAATAATCGGTGACCACATGCATTGTGATAAATTCTTTTTGCATGTTTATCTGCTCAGTGAGTCACAATGTTTCCTCAGGGACTGACATTTTAGATTTAATATAAAAATTTAAAAAACACTCCACTTAATTTAGAGCATGTTAACATGTGTCGAGCAGTCATATCCAGAGTGACTTTCAGTGACTGAGTGAATGGTTTCAGCATCTTGCTTAGGGGGCTTTCGGCCAAGACGTAGGGCTGTTACTGCAATTGAACCCTTGTCCTTTACATGATGCGAGGGTCACTGTAACCACTGGGCCACCCTGCCACTCTGAATCATCATTATTAGGTCCTCCAAATAAGTAATATACTTGTGGAACGGAAGGGAAACGTTTCAGTTGATGCTGAGAGCAGGGTTGTAAAAGCATGACTTCTTTACTTTGCATGACCTGGAGCTGACCTCACATTTGTGAGGCACTTTTTCTAAAATTATTGCCACATTTGTCGCTGGACTAGCAGCTGGCGGGGAGAATTGGAAGTGGACTTTCCTAAAACAGTACATCACCGGACGGTAGTGTCAAGTACCCGGTTCATTTGGTATGTAATTAGCCGGTTTGGTGACAACATTGCTCCTTTGTTACCCCAAGCTAATATTAGCTTAGCTTACCTCACTGGTGAGCAAACTATATCACCTTTTACTGAGTTCATGCTAAAATAAAGCTAGTCTGTAGCCACTCAAAATAGTGTTGAATCTAGGTAATTGTTTTTGATTCAACAGTCAAGAATCTAAAACTTAGTTCAGTTGCCTGGATTCAACACTATTTGAATAATTATGACCTCAATAAAGGAGAATCTTCACAGAAACAATTGACTTTTTGTTCCCTAAAGCTAGCTTGGAAGTAAACTGATCCTCCATTTGCCCACCTTTTCACTGCTATGGATAATGTCCATCACAATTTTACTTTGTTTTGTTGTTTCATTGTAAATTCTACCCTTTTTGAAGTTTTTTTGTCTCTTCTTCAAAACTGACAAGGTATGTGGAGTAATCAGACAGATTGGCTTGGATACAACAACTCATAGCCCCAAATCAGTGCTGCCGAGAAGCCGTAGCTGTTGCCCTGCAGCTATAAATGTTGCAATTGTGATGTGAAAAAAACGGATAATAAAAATATGACTCTGCAGACAGACAGACAGAGGGAACTTATTTGGAGACATCGGATGTGTTTTTACTGCCTCATTTAAAACGCTTGTCAGTATTGTCATCCCAGTGATGAATTATGTTAGACTCTAGTGTTTACAGTAGAGTTTCCTTAAATCCCAAAGACTGATTCAGTTGAGTGTATGTGATTATTTCAAAGTAAATATTTAGGTAATGTAGGAATCTATCTGTGCAGCATGGTGGTGGAGTGGTTAGCACTGTGGTTAAAAGTTCAGGATTCAAACATACTGGTCAGCCGTGGCCTTTCTGTGTTTCATGTCCTTGTTGTTACTTCCTGTACTCCAGGTTCCTTATCTTTATCCTTCCAATACCACAAATAAACAAACATAATGTGAACAATATAAAACATGTCTGGTATGACAGCTTTTATTCTGTGCAGAGGTATCAGTTATCCTATTGACACAACATGAAATGCATTAGGAAATGATCGGAGGTAACATTGCAGTTAGTCCCTTGTAAATGTACCTGTTAATAAGCACTTGCAGCAGGAGAAATGTCACTGTGGTTCCAAGTATTCGACTGTGACAGGCTCCAGCGTCTGTTTAGTTTCAATATACACACACATGAATACAGACACATGCACAAAAATATCGTGCAGTGCAAACGCAATAGCTTCTGAACAATGAGGTTAGACAGTAAAAACTTAAGAAAGAAAAATGTAATACTCCTTTAGATGATGGCTGATCCAGATACCTACCTCTTCAAGATATGCCTGACATAAACAGACATGCTGTTGAAAGAAAGCATGGCTAATGGCTGGGTGGCTAACAGGATGGCCGGATTTCGTATTACCTCCAAACAACAGCAGTGTAATGAAGTTTGCCTTTTACATTTGGCTGAATTGCAAGCATAAAAAAATGGTGAATTTGTGGTTAACTGATGAGTATGCATCAATCATTGCTTTAGTAGTCTGCATGCCTACGTGTAAACTTTCACCAATACACCAATATGTGTATACGTGGCTTCAGTAATATCAAAACTTTGAATTTCCTCACTGTTTCAGCAGTACGAGGGCTGCAGTACAGATTGTACAGTTCACAGACAGGAAAAGGTTCAGAAGTTCAGAAATAAATACAGTACATGAAAGTCATAATCATGAGTTTGGTTGTGCACTGTGTACTTTTTGTCTAATAGTGTCTGTTCTGGCATTGATTTTGTTTATATGGCACCATGCCCTGTATTTGCATAGTGCTTTACAACCATATTGACCATTCAAGTGTGCACATATTGCTTTTGTAGAGGTACTGTTAAGTCCGACTGCATCCAATCTCGCTGTGTGTGCACTGTTTACATGCACGAGGCTGGAGGAGCTTGTTTCAGCGTGAAGCCTTGTAAGCCTTAACCAAAGAGTGCTTGTGTGGCCGCTGCAGCAAAGTGCTGTGTCAGCCGAGGTCCGCCAAACTACTTTTGGCAGTCGGCCATGTTCCTGTGTTCCCGCTGCCTTTGCCATGTTGTCTCCTGCCGTGCCGTATCCTCCCTGAGGGTGATTCCCCTCCTCCTCCTCCTCCTCCTCCTCCCTGTTCCTCCTCTTCTCTCAAGGTGTCTGACTGACAGCCCCTTGAGGCTGCACAGTTTTGCACAATCACCATTGTTCAGATGCAAGTTGTAGTTATACAATATGAACATGAAAAAAAAAATCTCAAGTCTAAACAACATGTGTGAACCGAAGAACCTCAAACTTTCTGGCTATGTAATGTCCAACTGGCATCCAGGAAGAAATGAGACGCAAAACCCTGAGACTGCCATTAGCTAGTTAATCTAAAAGTCTTTTGATTCACTTGCTACTTCTACTATTACTACTACTTCTTTAAAAAAACAACAATAATGTACTCACGTCCCAATTTGTGGAGCTCACCGCAAAGCTATTATTTCATTTAATATTTTCATTTATTTTGAGTCTAAATGATTTGGTCAGTTGACTGGACAGGAAACATGCAGCAGAAAAAAAATGAAACACAAAGAAAACTTTTGATCCGCCTTTGATACACTGCTGATACACTTGAAGAGTCGAGGCTCTTTGGAGGGCTATCAAAGATTATAGGAAACACGGTTGGAGACCTGGGATCATCCTGTGTAATCTGTTTTGAGAGTCATCTGAGGTAGACCATTTGTTCTGGGTGGGGATGTTGATTTGAACTAAATAAAGGGCTTGAAACCCAATAGTGGTGCCTCAAGTAGGAAGAAACACCCAAAAAGCATCTGACTAGTGCAATTTAGGACAGAATGAAAGACTCTGTCTCATTAAAAGCAAAAAATATTAGTTCAGATAAATTCCATAAACTCATGTGAAGGGCATTTTAGAGATGAATAAATCACTTGGATGAATACCAGTGAGTGAAGGACTCTGCTGCACAGTTAGGTGGTCTTTTGACAGATGGACAAATACACGATTGAATGATTCCTTGACTTCCCGCTGAAATTTCTGTTGTGAAATCTGTCGAAAGACGTTGATATCAGGCGATGATTTAAATATAGAAATATAAAGTATAACAGGGCAAAAGAAAGACAAAATCAATACAAATCTTTCAAACAATGCTTTCAAATGAAGAAAAAAAACCCTGTAAAATGTCACATATTGGCAAAAGGGAAATATCTAGAGGTTGTTGAAAGGAAACATCTGCTTTCCCTGAAACTAAACAAAGATGGAAGCATGAACAAATTACTGTGTTCATGCAAAGTCCCAATCTGTGACCTCCAGCATCTGCAACATCACACAGTACTCTTTATAAGTAAAAACTTCCTCCACCAGCTCATCTAACTTTACCAGAAAGAGTTGTAAACTAATCTTATCAACATATTACAGTAAAAGTTAGAAAAAGGTGCAAACCAAACAGCTTACAGATTAATATAAATGTAAGCTAATGTGACATGTGGATGCAAGATGACTTTTAGTTTCATTTTTTTTTTCATCTGGTTATCATAGGGAAGAGGTAAGATCCAGAAATAATTACTTCATCTAAATCGTTCTCTAGATGTTCACCAACGAAATATCCCTCTGTTAAAATTTTCCATGTTAACCCAAGCAAGAAGCAGTTTTTTTTTAATTATGGAAGTGGGTGAATCTGAGTCCTCTTCAGATTGCTGCTTCTTAGCAAGAGAAAATCTAGGTGTGGCTGTAATGCAATAGCATTCATTAGCAGGACACGGAAAAAGAAGCTACTTGAAAAGTGAGTTCTGTTCAAACAACTGGCGTTAGGACATCAGACTGAAGAGTCACCACCAATCAGGGTAATTGAACATCAATGCTTATACCTATATACATATAAAAACTACGCGAGACAATAATTTGACTAATGAGAAGTATACTAAAATATCTATGGCTTTTGTTGACTAGCATTAACAAAACTGTAGCCCCTTCAAATTTTTTAAATAAGACTAAATGAAAAAGCAAAGACAAAGTCAAAGGGTTCAGATGGTGCTTATCTACTTTTGGAACAAATTTTCTCATTTGTTCTTTGAATGCGAAAGTGGAAATTCGATCACCACGACTTTCCACGTAAACAAAATTAAACAAATAGGCTATGGAAGGGGATCCTGAGGGCTTGGTGGCATTTTTTGCAGCTGAGGGGTTGGAGCATGAGTCAACGAGAACAATTAAGACGACAGAGCATCGAAACAAACTTTCTGTTTGGAAGTTTGTGGCAGGGGGTTAAAAGGTTCGAATGCAGGAAACACGCTACCACTGCAAGTAATAACCAAGCAATATCCCCGTCAGGGATTTGTTTTGCTGTCAAGTTAAGTTTAATTACCCTTATTTCTTTCTTAGTTTTTCTTTTCTTTTTTTAAAAGAAAAGAATGTGTCAGGTGTGTCTTGTTGGATATTACCTAACAAAGCTGCCAATACGTCTCTACCTGCTCTGTTAATGTGGCCTTTAGCACTTTGGCTGTTAGCTTGAGCTTTTACTATTGGTGTCTGTTTTTTCTTTAATGAGAGTGGCACCTTTCTCTGTTTCTAGGATACTCTCGTAAGTCTCCATATCATGTAATCAAAGCATTTTGCAATGAGGCTAAGTTGTCAAGTTAAACTTACAAATACATGTTACTATAAATTAACAATTTTAAAATGCTCAGGGATTCAGATTGACTCAACTCACAAAATGCTAACCCTAATTCAACAAATAATTCAGTGAAAATAGACACACAATAATATATACAAGTAGGCCTATGTAGCTACCGTATTTTCTGGACTATTGAGCGCACCTGTCTATACGCCACACCTGTCTGTCAAACAGTTTCATGTGGTCCACTCTAACCGGGTCTGATGTGATGAGGCTAAATGTGACGAGGCTAAATGTGTCAGCGGTGTGGAGCTTGCTAGCTTGTAAAAAGCCAATGAGCTTTGTGCCGCCGATACCTGAGCCACACCGATGTTTAAGCTGCAGGGTTCAAAGTGTTGGAAAAAAGTTGCGACTTATAGTCCGGAAAATACGGTACTCTAAACAACTTGCATTTTTTTTTATAGCACCACACTTATTACACAAGCTACAACCAAGTGATGATGGTTCGGGTCATTACAAAAGTCCTTTACCTTTGTATTATGTCAAATATATAATATTATTTTTCAACAGTTTATGCTCTAGGACACAGGTGTCAGAGTTGTGCCAGGGAGGGCCGAGACCCTGCAGGTTTTCTAACCAACCAGCTCTCCAGCTGGTGATCTCACTGATTAGCTCCTTTCCTCAAACTGAAGGAGGTGCTGATCATTAAAATCACCTGCTTCAGGAGCTGGTTAAAAAGAAAACCTGCAGGGTCTCGGCCCTCCATGGCACGACTCTGACACCTGTTCTCTATACTGTTTGTTTTGTTCAACATATCCCATATTGTATGATTTTGTAGTGAAATATAAATGTTATTCTGAATGATGCCACTAGATGGCACTACTCAGATTTTGAATTGATGTGAATGCAGCAGAAGCTGCTTCTTACTTTTAGAAGGAGCATCGACTAGCTGCTGCTGAATTACATTATTCAGTGAAGCTTCAAATTTTCAGCTGCTTAATTGGAAAAAAATAAATTGATTGAAAAATGTTAGTTTAATGTCAGATATTATTTGTGCTTCTACAGAAAGAGCCCTGAGTGAAAGCTGTGACTTGTTTTCCAGGTGCAATCCGCAAGCAGCTGGCAGCTTTCCTTGAAGGATTCTACGAGATCATCCCGAAGAGGCTGATCTCCATCTTCACTGAGCAGGAGCTGGAGCTGCTCATCTCTGGCCTGCCTACTATTGACATTGATGACCTGAAGGCCAACACTGAATATCACAAATACCAGTCCAGCTCCATCCAGGTACAGATGAGTAAACACCTGCAGAGTCACTGTGTGAGGGAACTGACATCATTATGTTTAAGGATCATTACATCCAACCCAGGAGGTTTACTCATTTCCTCACAATAGGCAACTATTGAGTTTTACTTGGTTTTAGCTCCATACAACTGATGCTGTCATGGTTTATTTGTCAAAGTATTTAGGTAAGCTGCTTTGTACAGTATATAGAACTGAGTGCAGGGAGGATCAGTGTGTCTTAAAGAAAACAGCAGACTTGGTTTGCAGATTGTTTAAAATCACATGAAGCTCTTTAATTTTTTTGCATTATTACTTCCACCAAGAACATCCTGCTTGTGTCGGTTTCTCTGTCTGCCCATCTCTTAGCAACAGCACGGAAAAATGTACAAACAGATTCTGATTGTTTTTGTTTATTTTATGGGAAATAGGATATTACCAGAGAACAGAGTGAGGATGTTTTGGGAAGAGAATGGGATCCTGTCTGCAAATAAAAAAATCCTGACATCTGAGAAATTCTGTTATAATGGGTGAAGATAGTGTTGCTCTTTCACCACCAGAGGGCCACAGTGTTCAGTCTATAGCGTCAGCACAGATGGATTATGCCTTGGTGGAGGTTTGCGAGAAAAAAATCCTGTACACAACATTTAAAACTCAGTTGTTTTTGTCATTTTTCAACTTTAGATCCAGTGGTTCTGGCGGGCCTTGCGGTCCTTCGATCAGGCAGACCGGGCCAAGTTCCTGCAGTTTGTCACCGGCACATCCAAGGTTCCCCTCCAGGGTTTTGCTGCTCTGGAGGGCATGAACGGCATCCAGAAGTTCCAGATCCACCGTGACGATCGGTCCACTGACCGTCTGCCATCTGCTCATACCTGGTAAACACACAGCTTTATAGGCAGAAATAATTCTGTCAGTTCTAAATGGAGCAAAATGTAATGTCTCTGTCTCTGTCTCTTTCCCCTCAGCTTTAACCAGCTGGACCTTCCAGCCTACGAGAGCTACGAGAAGCTGAGACACATGCTGCTGTTGGCCATTCAGGAATGCTCAGAGGGATTCGGACTGGCATAAACTATGAGACTCTTAACACACACAGACATGCATACACTTAATATAGATTTGCCTACTCCTGACACATTCACACTGATAACCTTTGAACGCACGCACACACTATCATAGACAATACTGGATTACATGTTGAATGGCCTAGACTTGCTGGTTTCTATTCCATATAAAACAGATAAAACCAGCAGGTGAAATAGACTGATTGACATTGCGTACAACACAGAGAGCCTCATTTGACACAACTGTGTCTCCCTTCCCAATTTAATGGCAAATGCAAGAGGGGATTCAGAGGATAAAACATGGACTAATATAAGAGATGTTTTCTTCATTTAGTTTGATTTCTCTGTACAAAAGGTTTGGGAGTTTATTATGTTCAATCTTTTTTGTTCTCTGGCTGTGTAAAAAGAAAAAAAAGAGAATGTTGTTTGAACAGGATGGTTATAAAACCTTTGGGGAAAAAATGTTGGTGGTTTCCTGTTGCAAATTTGTGACCTCACAAGCCTTGATGATGGGGGACGTTTTTATGGGGGGTATATGAACAACTTGAGAAGTTTTGGAGATATTCACAAAAATGCACTTTTCAAAGTTTTGTGGCATTTTTAAGGAAGGATGGTACAAAAAAATGAAGAGAAACCTGAAGGAGAAAAAAAAAAAAACTAAAAAAAAAAAAAAAAAAAAAA
>OOFC01047857.1:39941-52191 GCA_900323345.1 Pseudochromis fuscus
TTTTTTAAGAAATTGACTCATCCACAGGATCTCAAAAACGAATATTATTGAAAATAATTTAAAATCAAAGAACTCGGTCAATACATTTTTTTCTACAACTCATTCTGAAGTAAGTCAGCTCTTCTCAGTGATCCATCTGAAAATCATTTCACCATTAAGTATGCATTAGGCTTCAAAAAGAGGACATTTTAGGAGCGTGGTTAGTTTGATTGACAGGTGTTGTCTGCAATGAGTTACAGGTGGTTTGGAGACTCTTTCACCAATGAACTTGAGTACTTGGGTCCAGACCCGCCTCCTCACTCCTGCCTTCACGCCTTGACTTCAAACATACAGGTGATGTCATGTTCGCTTCTTACATTTTTGTTTTTTATGAACAGTGTATGATTCAAACTAAATAGTTTCTAGCGAGTAAATACCAAAAGTAAGAGTAAATGTGTCGTTAAGGAAAATTTAGCCCCGTTTATGCTAACCTTGTAAGTGTTAGCAAGGTATGTAAATGACTCATAAGTTTTTTTTTGCAAAGCTTTTCCAGGTAACGTCATTACACGGAATTTTCTGATAAGTAGACCTTGCTATACATACATTTAAATGATTATTATTATTTTATTTACCAGTTTTCTTTGCATAGAGCTTTGTATTAGCATGCTAACATTAGATTTAGCCACTCTGCATGGGGAGCTGGTACATTTGTTGTAAAACGTGAATCTCTGTTTTGTCTGAATTGCATGTGTTGGAGTTTAAACGTGTTTAGTACAACTTGCTTTGAAGAAAAAAAACTAAAGAAAAAGTCAAAACAAGTATCTCCATTTGATTTTAGTCTGTTCTGCTGGAAGTGCAGCTCTGTGGTTGAAAGGTCAGTTATGTCCTCATAATATAACTGGGAATGCAGGAGTAGGGTGCAGAGGTTTCTTTTCCTCTGTCTTTCAGTGTAGATCATTTAAAACCACAACCCCCCCCAGAAACTATGTTTGTTCACATGTTTTGACAAATCCAAAGTTTGCCGGTAAACACACAACCACAGTGGAATAGAAAGGTGTCCACGAGTTGTAATACTTGGTCTACAGTCCCCTCTCTTTTTCACTTCCCATCCCCCACCTCCCTCTCTGTATACAGTCCATTTTTAATATATACAGTATATAATAGTTTTCCAGTTTATCATTGACATGGCAGAAAAACCACAGGTAAATATGACTCTAACAGCCCAGAACCCCAAGACAATCAATTTACAAAGGGCCTTTTAATAAAAAGCCATAAGATAAGATACAATAAACTTTATTGATTCTGGGGAAATTCACAGCTGAACAAGTGTAGAAAAGGAATGAGTAATAAACAGAGTACCAATACAATAGAAGACTAGAAGAAGCATATTGAATACACACAAAAAAATACATCTTTCACTTATACAGACAAGTTGATATTCCTCTGTGGTAAATATGTTTGATAATAAAAGGGAAATTCTCACCTTTAAGAGGCAGGAAATCAATTAATCAATGAATTGACTGAATGTTGTCACACACAACCCACTCTCATATTAAACTTGCTGTGCCTGTTGTGGAGGAACCAGGGTGGAGATGAGGACATCGTTTCACCTGATTTTCACGACCCTCAGCAGCTTGCCCCCTGGCTGCTGTTCACACTGTAAGACCATTCATTTAATGGCAGGTTCTTCCAGATAAATATGCATTTGCTGCCAGATTATAGCGACCAGCACAGGCTTTTATCTTTGTGAGTCACTTTAATGAGAGCCCTTTTATTCAGCTATAATACTTGGCAGATATTGTTACAGGCCATATGCTTTATTTAACAATGTAGAAGCAGACAATTGATTCAATGTATAAAAAAAAGAAAAAATACATCCGATGAACATCTTTTTATACCTTTGCACTTATAGCCACGGTGTTTGCTGTGGAATTAACCATAACATCAAACAGGAAGAAAAATACTTTGCCCAAATAAATGTTCATGTTCTGTGTTTATTTCCCAAACTTCTTTCCTGTAATTCCTCCCATCCTCCATTTTTCCTGGACCTTATCCTGCAGCCTAATCCATGTTTTTGCCAATCATTATTGTTAATACCTTAAAACCAATTTTCAAATTCTTCATTGAGAATCTTATAAATGACTGATTTACTTCTCTTATCCACTTATCCACTGTTCGCATACTGTCCACAAGTCATAACTGTAGACTCTAAACGAAGCAACTGGGTCTCACAAGTGAAACCAAATGCTAAAGTGCAACACCCCCAACGGCCACTAGATGCAGGCTTCGATGAGACCAGACCTGAACTCAAGTCTCGTACACAATGAGCAGTGTTCTTGGGTTCATGGGTCAAACCTGCTTCCCCACTCCACCCTTCATTTCCAAATATGGTCACTTCTGACTCCAAAAATACTCCACAAACCTCCTGGGTGACATTTCTTAGGATTAAGCATTAAGATTAAACATTTCTTAAAACACTCCTTCTGTTTTTATCACAACAATCTTAAATGTCGCTAGAGATTTGAAGCTAATTAGTTCTTGTGAACTGTGCAGCCACAAGACCTGGTGTTAAAGAATACTTGTATTTGTTCTGCCTCCCTGGGTTTCCCTTCGCTGCTCCTCCACTCAAGCTCTTGCATGTCTGCACCTGTCGTTCCTTCTCTTTCTCTCAATCATCCCCCTGTGTATCCACCTTCTTTTAGCTGCTCTGGCGTGCTGAATTTGTTCCACTCGAGGACCTCTACAACAGTGGAAATCAAATTGAACCCACCCACCCAGCCAATGTTTCTTTGCTGCTTCTTTGACCCTCCCCCCACTCCGACTCGCGCTGAAAACCTGCGCACCGGTGGCAGAACGGGGAGCGTCCATGTCTGATTTGGTGCGTGCTGAGGCGTGATAAATGAAATTACAGTGCTGTCATGCGGGGATTTCAGACCCCACAGTGAGACCTGCTTTTTCAGTACAATTGGCCAACCACCTTCCTCCATCTAGGAAGCACAGATGCCATTTCCCTTTGGCCACACTTGATTTACATATTCTGTAAGCATCTGTTGCTCAGCTGAGATTTTGACTTACAATTAAAGGAGAAAGCTCATTAACCCCTGCAGGGAATTGGCCTAATGAAAGATTTCACCATATTTTAAGGGTTAATTTTTCCTGCTAACCAGTGGATTTTTGATTACTGTTTAAGAATTTATGTTATAACTTTGGCTGAGTGTGTTTCCTGTAACTGTCAGTTGTGGATGGAGATATCAGCAGCGCTGCCAAATGAGCTGTTGCAATGCATTGTGCCGGAACCTCCACTGGGTGAGGACCATTAGAGTACACAGAGTGAACAGGATGTTGTTGCCTGTTCTCCATGTCAGTGCATTTTGGATTCCAGCAAGCAAAGCCACTCTAATGTTTTCCAATTCATGCTCTGTTGCAAGAACTGAACTCATGTGTGCGTTCACAGCCACTGATGTTCTGGATCTGCATGTTTGTAACAGTTTGACAAATTTAAAATTGGCCAGGCTATGGCACCTTGGCTTTTTTCCCCATGCTACTGTGTAGACTGTATACTGAAATAGACGAAACAACCAGTTCTCTAAAAATGAGGCCAATGTAGAAGTGCAAATAAAAAATAAAATCCAGTACCCCTGATACCACTTGATGCTGGCTCCAAAAAAACTCTGGCTCCAATTCAACAATCTTCATTTGCAATCATGAAATACTCAGTCAATACATCTTCACACAAGACATTCAGATGTCATTAGTGAAACTCAGTTCTTCTTATCAGTGATCTGGTGGTCCACCTGAAAATCATTCATCATTAAATAGATATTAGGATTAAAACAGAGGATATTTAAGGACATGGTTAGTTTGATTGACAGACCTGGAGTCCAATTAGACAAGACCTGAACTCCATCCATCCCTCCATCTATACCTCCAGCCAGGAGCCAATCCCAGCTGGCAATGGGAGAGAGGCGGGATACGCCCTAAACAGGTTATCTGAACTCCAGTCTCATACACATTGGACAGTGTCTTCAGGTTCAAGGGTCACGAGAATCCAAGAATCCAACATTGTGACCTTCAAATGTCAAACTCCAGGCTTCAAAATTCAAGCCTCCAAACCCGCAGGTGACATCACATTAGCTTTGTCCATTCGATATACAATCTTTGTCCTACAGTTACCTCTGCTACTACTTTGCTGCTACAGAGCAAAAATGGCCCGTGAATTGATTTAAAGACAGTGCAAATTAACTGTTGAATACTTTAAGCAAAAAAACTTGTTAGTGGAAAACAAAATGCATCGACGTGCCTCCTCCTCATCAGTGATAGTGGAGCTGAGGAGGAAACGAAGGCCCATAGAGTTCATTAATAATGACTACTTTGTGTATGAGCCAGAAGCTCTTAGCCTAATACATTTTACTGCTGCTGCTGTCTTCAGTGGCTCTGGAATAAATCACAATAATACACGAGCAAAAATTATAAAAGCGCAGAGCCCAAACGGGCAAAGGGACAAAATCAGTTCATTACAGTAATTGGTTTAATGTTTCTAATTAGCTTTAGAGATATTTATACTGAAGAAAATTGATGATAGTGCTTAACCCTTTCTTTGCACAATCCATCAACCATTTCTTTCCAAGTCAAGAAATCCACCATCCTCCAAAGCACCACAAGGAAAAGGTTGATAATCGATGGAGTCAGACTGAGCACCACGCTGACAGCTCGTCATCGCTTCTCCTCATTGGTTTAGTGAGTTCTGATCATCATAAATGTTCCAAATATAAAGTAGGTGGAAGCTTTCACATCATGACTCATTCTCGAAGCTTCGTGCTGCAAACGTTGTGAACTCTGCGACCAAAAAGTATCGAGGAGGGGAGAGGCTTGACATATCAAGGTGGACAGGAGCCGCCCTCAGTTTTGACAGCAGTGTGACGGGTTAGGGAGGGTGTTATGTGCTGTTGTGAATCTGTCGGGTTTGTCATCACCTCCTGATTAGGCTGCTATCTCTGCTCTGCCTGTGAGGACGAGGTCCGGGGAGGGGAGCAGCAAAAAATAAGCTTCTCCTTATTCTCAGCAGAGGAGCTGATCCTCATGCAATCTCTTTGTTTCACATTAAACAACTTATACATTTGTGCATTTTTTTTTTTTTTAATCTCCTTCAGGGTGAAGCAGGGAGGAAAAAGTTGGGCTCAGGTGGGTGTGTATCAGCTGGCCTTTGGTCACAGAGAGTCCAAACCCAAAGTAGAAGTGACAATCTGTCTACAGTAAAGGTCATAGTCTTTATTACTTCCACGCTTCCAAGTCTTTGTGGTCGCCATCTATCTACCACATTGTATCAGCAGGCTCCCCCCTCCTCCTTTAAGCTCCTACCTTAGTGGCACAGCAGCGGGCACCTTGTGGCATTTTAGAGGAGACGAGCCACCGCATGAAATTCAGCCCTGTCACATTACCGCTCATATAATGTGGTCAACTGCTGAAGGTTATCATTTGGAGAAGTAATATTGTTGAGCCACTGAGAGAGACCTAATATAGCTGGAGGTAATAACTGCAGGAGGATTTGATGTCGCTATCTGAAACAAACAAGCTTTATTTATCTGTAAACACAGCATGGAGATGTTCACAGTGGGGGAAAAAAAAATTAGATCTCTATCTCCTCTCCTCTTATTTTCATGTCTACCACATAAATGCAAATCAGTGCATGATGTAATTCCTACACGGTGCTCTGTAATACAAGATGAAGGACAGTAAAGTGTCATTTCTGTTTTTGAGTTAAAACAAAAAAAACAAACCTTTGAAGTGAAAGACAGTAAACAAGTAAACATCACAGTCGCTCCTTTGCTTTAACAACATGGAGCACGGTTTGTGGAGTAGCAAGTTCTATGCAAAGCCTCCATTTGAATATCAATGACAGAGAATTTGTGTATACATAAGCAGCAAATTACCATTTCCGCTCTGACTGACTGCCCTCGTTTTGATTCTCTGGTAACAACAACGTCTTATCTCTGATGGGGCCCTAACCTCTGGCCGACCGTGTCTCGTTTGTCTTCTGCCGGCTCGTAGTTATGTACATTCAGCTTGCGGCTTAATGAGATGTGTTGTGGTGAGTGAAGTGCTGGTCATATCTCGCAGCCGGGCCACTCTGACCATGGCAGGAAACTAAATCAGAGTCATTTCCCTTCAATTAGCGAGTGATTAACGCCAGGTCAGAGACGGCTGGCTGACCTTCTGGCCACCTAATGACTTTAACTGGATCAATGGATCTCCAAAAGCGCAGCCACATCAGCGGCCCAGCCACCGTGCAGCTGCAGTGCAGGAGAAACAAAGTTGTTGAGTCTCACTCCGACTGCCCCCCTCTCGCTCTCGGTCTATCTTTGGCTCTGTTGCCTGTCACCTCTCTCTTTCTCTTTGTAAAAATGTCACATCAACTCCCTTTATTCCCCCTATACTGTTCGCTCCCTGCTTTCGTTTTATCCTTTTTCTGTCACTCTCTCTCTCTCTGTGGCTCCTCCGAGGATCCTCTCAACACTTTCAACATGTTCCAACTTTCCTGAACTTTTCTGTGAACCCTGTTTCACTGGTACGAATTTCTGTCTTTTCGTACATTCATTTTTTAACCACAGTATTTCTTCAGTTAAAAGCTGGTTTTAAATTCAAAGCTAAGTTTCTAATAATGACCAGAACAGTTGTTGATAAAAACAAATAAAGACCAGACTCTATGTCATCGACTGTATATGGACTGGATGAAGCTGATGTGACGTGGACTTGCATATTGAAGCCAGAGGTTTGACATTTGGAGGTCGCCGTGCTGGTTGTTTGGAGCCATATTTGGATTTGAAGGGAGGAGCGAGGAGGCGGGTCTGACCCTTGAACCCAAGGACATTGCCCATTGTGTATAAGACTTGACCAAACTAACCACGCGCCCTTAATATTCCTCTTTTTGAAGACTGATCTACTTAATCCAGATTTTGTTTTCCCCATATGGAGCAACAAATCACTGAGAAGAACAGATTTCAGCTAATGACATCAGAAAGACTCATTGGAAAAGTTTTTATTGATCGAATTATTGAAAATTTAGTGAATCATGATTATGCATGATTGCAAATGATGCTTTTTAGAACTGAGGTCAGTTGGAGTCTGAGTTTTTTGGTGCCAGGGTGTTACACCTTTCTGCACTTCTGTATTAGTCAAATTTTTGAGACCCAGTTGCTTTGTCCATTTCTGTAAGCAGTCTGTGCTTTAAATACAGGCCGGGGGAACAACAGTGTTGAATTAGGTCCTTTGTCCACAGACAGTGGTCTTTGTGCAGGAAGCACCCATGACTTCATAGCCTTTCTTCCAAAAACAGTCTTTCAGCACTTGTGTTGTGTGGTTGTTAACATTAAGTCTCTGTAGTTTACTTCAGAGAAGTTCAAGCTCAAACCATGAAATCAGGTTCTGGGATTGGCAGCTTTTTCTCTATAGCTTCACTGTCAGCTACAGTTTTTCCTCCACTTCTGCTCTTCTCAGCTGACAGCACTGATGTCATAAGTCCTGCCTCCTTCATCTTTCTGATTGTTCAGTGAGAGAAAAGTGACAACAACAAGCAAAGCAATGTTCCAAAAGTTGATCTGTTTTCACATTAAAGCTTCAGTATAGCAGTAGGAAAAACACTGTCTTTGTGCTCAGGACCCTGAGCATTCAACTCTGAACTTCAAAGGATTTGTATAGAAGATATGGAGTGTAGCTGCTAGTGTTTCACAATACTAGCAATACAAAGGCTGACTAATAATTGAAGGGTTTCTGTCCCCTTAAACACTATTAGTGGGCTTTTATTTTGAAATGGTTAAAGGCAGTGTTGCGTTTGTATTAACAGTGTAATGTAGTAACTGTAAGCATCAAAATATCTTAGGCTTTGAACTGAAACAAACTAAACTTATT
The DNA here is from genome assembly GCA_900323345.1 of Pseudochromis fuscus. Lineage (NCBI taxonomy): Eukaryota > Metazoa > Chordata > Actinopteri > Pseudochromidae > Pseudochromis > Pseudochromis fuscus. The sequence goes on from OOFC01047857.1 coordinate 47,826, forward strand.
AACCAGCGTAAATTAAGAATAAAGACCCGCATCTGATCCAAGCTAGCCTCAAATAGTATCCGGATACCTTGAGTAGATGAGGTAAATAATGTCAGAAAAAAACACAGATGTCCAGTGAACCATCTTACACAATACACATCTTACACTGAAGCAGCTAAATGGAATCCAGCCTTTATTATTTACAACTGCGCTTGTTCTGCTGTGACTTAACAAAATATTGTCCAGCAGCTTGCTGTGTTGAACAAACCCAGATATTTTCTAAGCCTAATGGGCATTTTTTTTCCCTCAAAAATAGTTTACACATGTCGCAGCAGGAATGTGTAAATAATACGATTAAATATAACCCATAACCCCAATTGCTGCTTTTTCCTGGAACTGTTTTTGACACTGAACTTGGTGTTTCGATACTTTTTAATGGCGATTACTTCACTTTTTTCCCGGAAATCTGTCTCCCCCTCTTTCTGTCACAATAACCCCAGTACACATGTTTTTTGTTGCAACACATTTCTTAGGAATACTCATTGAGATTAAACATTTCATGATTGTTCTTGGATCCATCTTTCAGTCAGTCAGCCTTAAGGCCTCTTTTGCAGTCTGTTATGCAACTGATGTCCTTCTCCCTTTTGATCCTTATTTGTCCAAACAGCCTGATTTTACAGGACTGAGGGGATTTTACTTTCTCTTTCCAAAGAAAGCCTTAGAGCATAGCTATTTGACACCCATCTGTATATGTTCCTATATTTTTCTGTCCACCTGCTTTAATCTGTTGTGCTCTTTTTCTTAGTCCTTCTTTTCCTCTCTCTCTCCACCTCCACACCCACACTGCAGCCATTTACTATATTGCCCCTGTCTCCTTTGCTTTTTAAGCTGATGGAATTGTCTCTCTCTCTCTCTCTGTCTTTTGCTGACGGCATCGGTTTTTCCTGCAACTCCACGCTTTAAGTTGTTCATTCATAACCTTTCCTCCTCCTCTCTCTCCCTCCCTGCTCCCGTCTTCTCCCTCATATATCATTCCATCTCTCCCGCCAGTCTGCCAGCTGACTCACTCACACTCGAGTTGGGTGGAAGTAAAGTGAGCGAGGAGCTTTTGCAAGGACAAGTAAGAAGTCTCTCACAGATGAATGGTTTTTGAGTGAAGGCCCGGCAAGTATAGTATGAAGGGGTGACAGCAGAGAGGAAACAAAGGCCGAGGAGGTGGACTCCAGCTCCAGTCTGTTTACGGAGGTGAAACAATCAGAAAGTTACAGGAGAGACATTATCTCTATTGATCGGTGTGAGTGAGACTTCTTACGAGCTGGATGCTAATTTTCTTCCATCCTCCACCGGTGACTGCCGTCTGAATTTTAGTGTTAGCTTTTATTTTAATAGCTTGGTCTGAACTGAGGCTGTGGAGATGGAATGACTCAGACACTGGTTCAGCCTGTGACTCACTATTAAATCCTAATCCCTTCCTGTTGACAAAGTTTTTGGTCTCCTTGGAAAATATGTTGCAATATTCGTCTTATTTCTGCCGCCAAGGGCATTATGTTTTCGCTTGTCTGTTGGCAACGTTAAAGGACAACTCAATGACTTGATTTTTTTTTTTATTGCAAGATAGAGTATTACCCAAGGAACAGAGGATGGGATTCTGTCTGAAAAAAAACCTTAACTGTTATAATGCTTTAACAAAGTAGTGCCATTTCATCACAAGAAGGCAACAGTGTTCTCTCTATAGCATCAATAAAGCTGGATTACACCTTAGTGGAAATGTATACTCTTTGATGTTTTTAGGGTCTTATGTTCAAAATCCAGTTTAAAGACCTGTTTCTAGATCATTGATTGTGTTATAGAAATGGACACAGCAGCCAAGCAAAGGGAAGCCAATGCCGAAGTGCAAAAAAGTGTAATACTGCCGATGGCCAGTAGATGATGACTCAAGAAATATCTACAATTTTCGACCATGAAAGACAATATTTTTTTTTTCAGAGGTCATTCTGATGTCATTAACTAAAATCAGCTGTTGATAGTGAAAAAATCATTTTTAGATATTAGGCTGCGAGCAGAGGAATATTTAGGGGTGTGGTTAGTTTGATTGACAGGTCTGGTCTCCAATGCGACTGGCTGTGAACAGGAGTCTCATACACTTTGGATAATGTTCTCGAATTTATGGGTTAGACCCGCCTTCTTTCATATACAAATATAGTCATTTCTGGCTCCAACAAACCAACGGATGACATCAAGTTAGCTTCATCCATTCTATGTACAGTCTATGTTCTCGAGAAACTTATTTCATGCCCTAAACTCTAAGAAAACATCAGGTTTTACAGTGTTAGTTTTCAGTGTCTGGTTCACAAAAGCAGATGTATCTTCTGTGGAGCAAGACCTGCATCTGACTCCAAATTAAACCCAACATTATCATGTCCACCCAATGTTCTTCATCCAGTCTCTCCCCAGTTTTTGTCTCCACTCTTGGCATTCAACCAGCCCACAGTGTTCACCTTGACCTCTCAGCTTTTCTTCGGCCATCAAGCCTCTCTTGAGGATAATGGCAGAGGTTCTCACCTAACTGGCGTCATCAATCATTGTTCCCATGCTGTCTGCTGCTGTAGCAGCTTTTGTCTGAACGCCTGGCAGATCCTCGGACACCAGCGACAGATGGGCACGCTGGCACCCTCAGGTTGGAGAGACACAAAGAAAAAGTACAGCAGCTCAGTGGGAATGGGGTTTTCAGAGTGGACACGTTGCTGCCCCAGATACCTGGAGCTTTATTTTTAGGAACAAATGTTCTACACTGTAATGAAACTGTGAGGCTGTCCTGTATGTCTGTGCATTTCTAATCTTTTCTGTCTGTCTTTCTCTTCAGGAAAAGGAGCAAACTCATCTGTGTATCTGTGAATCAGCAGGACGTACAACAAGTAAGTCTTTAATGTGCACAATGGAAAACAGTTTTGTGCCAAGTGTTCATCGGTAAAGTTAAAGATGCAATTAGATGATTAAAACTGAGATCATTTTGAAATCTGGAAGAAGTCCACATTCATGCTAGCTAAATGGTGGCATACACTTTTTATAATGCCATTGCACATAATGTTTCCCATGCTACAATGGTACTGTTGACTGCAGGGTAACTCCTGCTTTACTCAGGCCAATGGGCTTAATCCTCTGCAGATCACGAATATCTGAATAAAATTTTAATTGCTTCTGGTCAGCAGTGGTTGGACAGTGCGTCTCAGACCATAATTGCCATCTATAAAGTCATTTTAAGAAAGTAAAGAATAAAAAAATCCAAAAAGCGTATAGTATAGAAACTTGGAATGACATAGTATAGTCACAACTATAAAACCACTGCTGCTGGTGTTTAGTGTAATTTGCAGTGTTTATTTCTGCTTGCACAGGGTTTGCAGACTCACAAATAAATATAAGAGAATAAATAATAAGTATTAAGTAGTAGTCGCAGTAAGAGTCGTCTTAAAACAGCGAGGGGTAAACTATTCACTCTGGAGAGAACAAACAAAAAACTTGAGTCAGTTTTGAATATTCAAAGTGTAAAATTGGGAGGGATAATTGTTCAGAAGATCTAAAGGGTTTTGGAGAAGGAAGGGAGCCTGAGGAGGATTTAAAACATAAAGTGCCAGTTCATGCTGCACTTTAAAAACAAATAAAAGAACATTCATTTCTGGATTTCTGGATTTTAAATGAGCTGGAGGGTAAACAGAGGCTACAGAGCCAAACATAACTTCATTCAAATTCTTATGCAACAGATAAAAGCAAGAAAAAAGTGATAGATCTCTATCATCATGTGTGCTGGATTATAGTCATCCAGTGACATTTAACAATTGTATTATCTTGTCTCAACAACAAACCCAGCCAGACAACCCCTGGATCACCCAGCCCCTTTATTACCCTGAAATCAGTGCATCTCTGCATTTCTTCGACCCGCCTCCCCCAGACTCAGATAAGAGACGGCAGTGATTCCTGACACATTTTTATTCACCAGCGTTACGTAACATTCATTCCAGTCATGCTTATAATTACACTATAATGAATGAATTGAAGCCCAGCCGAAGTCTTAGTGGTGCAATGAATTAAAATAGCTTTATGAAAGTTGAGCCCAGTGGAGCGAAGAGATTACCAACACAAAACCTCGTACGGTCATTATTTCACCTTTGTAGTGTGTTAGCTCCTGGAGTGGTGCAGGAGGAGACGGGTAAAGAAGAGCCAAAGGACCACAGGCTATGTGCTGTATGCTAATGTACAGTATACATTATCATGCTTGGCACTGCTTGGATGGGAGAACAGTGAAAAGGAGCGGCTGGACCCAGTAATCCTGTCCATATACAGGGTGCCAGAGGAGGACAGTGGGAATAGATAGAGGACAGGGACGGGGGGT
>OOFC01047858.1:7186-29855 GCA_900323345.1 Pseudochromis fuscus
TAACACTGGCAAAAAAAGTACCTGGAACTTGGTACCTGGTACAACTTTTCGTACCTCCTCTCCTGCGGTTCCAAAAAAAGTCCCCGGTCAGGTGGGAGCAGGTACTAAAATCTTATTGGTCGGAATCGTCACTGCGTCGTTGCATCATCACTACGCGGCACGTAATCTGTCCCCGCAAACATGGGCATTTTTAAATCTTCGGCAAACCGTGCAGACGTGTTTGAAATAACAACAAGAAGAGAAATGGCATCTGTTAGAAATCCTGCCCCATGGACTCAGGACGAGGTGCAAACCTTTCTGTCATTAGTCGCTGATGAGAAAATTCAGCAGGAACTGGATCAGAAACGAAAGAATCACATAAAAGATGACGTCACGAATTACAGCCAGCTACACGGAGGAGGGACGATCCTCGCTAATGTAAATACAACTGAGGGGCTGATCCTGAGCGGTCCGAGGTGAAGCGAAGTGAGTAGTGTAAATGTGCCATTATATTCAATCCTAAAATTGACAGGAACTCAGCTGAAGGAGGCCAGTGCTGAGGTTATGTGGTCAGACTCTGTTTTCTCATTGCAGACAAGCTGCAGCAATCTGTACAGACCAGTCTACTGCTCTACACCCACATACAAAGAATTACAATAGTCTACCCGAGAGGTAATAAAAGCATAAATGACTTTCCAATCTGTGGGAGACAGAGAGGCCTTGGTTATAGTCTTAACTGGAAAAAAAAAGCTTGTTTCAAAAACTAAGCAGATTTGTTTATCCAGTTTGAAAGAGCCGTCAAAGATCACACAAAGGTTTGTTTTTTTAGATATAAAAAAGAAACAAAGCCGCAACATACAAGCACAGCAGATGTAACAGACGGCTCTGGCGCCATTTCAACGCCGCTCATAATCACTTGAGGTTTAAAGTGATTGAATATCAACATAAATGTTACAAAATATTGTTTTACACTGAGCTTCTGGTCACATTGTAGTTACTCTGTGATCTTAGATTAAAAAAACTCTTTCAGAAATCCACTTCAGAAGTCCAATCCAGAGTTGTGCGAAACATGGAAACATCACAGTGAACAAGAGAGTCCTACATGTGTGTGTGAGTGCGTTTATGTGTATCTACGCCCACTGGTGCACACGTGCTCCCGTCTAATTACAGTGCCAGGGAGTTGAAACCTTTACAATGCCTCTTCAACGGTGTAAATTATCATAATCATGTATTTCTGAGTAGTCGGACTGCATTCTGCCCTCTCTTTCATGCTCTCGCTCACTTCCCTTCCCTCTCTTCTTCTCTTGGTGTTTTTGCACCAGCAGGGTAATTACAGTCTGCACACACACGCACACACTGGAGGTCTCGCATGGAGAAATAGAGCACATTAAATATTTATGGGGGCACTCTGAGAGGTTATTCCTCCCTGAAATTTTAATGCCTCTTCCCTGGTAGAACCCCGAGAACATATATACATATCTCAATCCAGCCTTAGGTCAGAAATGGGTGAAAGGTGCGACAGGCTGTCGCCTAATCGGGTGGTGAGTGTTGGAAATTTCTGTGTGTGTCTTTTTAATTCGACGGCTTTGAAAGCTCAGTGCACGGCAGTTTGAGGGAACAAATAAATAAAAAATATGCAAAAAAAACATCAACAAAGGAGGCACAGCATTTACAAAAAAGCAAGTAGAAAAATACAAGCACATACAGAAATGATGTTATAATTTGTTTCTTGGGTAATACCCCATCTTTCAAAGATAGATGCAGGCAGATAGCACACCCGGCAACAGAAATGTCTCCAGGGGACACTAAAAAGTGACGGACACAGCTGGATTTATGACTCTTGAGGTCACTGAAGTCAACTGTGTGAGAGGAGTTGGGAGATGAGATAACATGCTATATATAATAACATGTATTTCTCTCTTTATTTCAGCCGTACTGAAACCAAGGCTGGATGTGGTTTGCCACCATCTTCACCACCTGCTGAATCTGGTGTGAAGATATCAAATCTTGAAGCAATCCAACAAAAACAACAAAAAAGAGGGGTCACTTGTTTTGAATGTCCAAACACAAAAAAATTGGACAGAGGTTTTTTTTTCAAGACTCCAAAAAGTCCTTTATAAATCACATATACACCTCACTCGATATCAATATACAATATGAGGAATATCCATTTAATCTCTCTTCTGTGATTCGTCACGTCAGGTGGAAAGAGCTGACACAAAAACCGTGTCATTTTTGTGATATTGAGAGCGCACGGCAGCACAGATGCCTATTTAATAAACACCTTCATGTCCCACTAAGAGGACAAAAAGGTCTGCGGCCATGACAGCCTGTCAGTTGGGGTCCATGGCGTGATGAGCTCCAAGTGGAGCATGACAGGCCTGGCGGTGGGCTGATGGTGCGCAGCCTTCTGGGAAGGTCAGTACTCCAGGCAGGGGGAGAGAGGTAAAGGTTAACCATGATGCAACGGGGGAGCATTCAGGATAGGACAGAGACTGTTGAGGGAAATAATCCAGAAATGTAACTTACCTGAAACTTTGACTGCATTTGAGTTACTCTGATGACATGAAATCTGTCAATTTAAAAGACTTTTCGTTCATATCAACCTTGTGCAGTAAATTACACAAAATCCTGGTGAGTTACACAAAAAGAGTTAAATCCAGCCAGTGTATCAGGAAAGCAAATTTACTGACAAACAGTCGTGTAGATTTCCCACCAACTTAATTTCTAATAACTCCAGAAATTACTCCAGGTTTTCAGCAGCGTGGTCATATAATATAATTTCCTTAATGTGTGGCCATAATATGTACATTTGACCACAGTTGCGTAAATGTTTAAATTGTCTGGTGAGGTCAGGAAGTGAGACAGAAGTGCTCAGCAGAGTTTTTTTAAATATATATATTTATTTATAATAACCCATAAAAGCACCACCAGATATTACCGACAATCAAATGAAGAATACTTTACCACTGTTGATTAAGTCCCATTGGTATAATGAGACTAAATCAATCTCATTATATCAAGATCGAGCTCATTTTCTCATGATTATGAAATTAGATGATGAAAATTATAGTATTATGATTATTTTTCAGTCGAAGAATTGTGGTCAGTCTTGACTATGTCAGAGTGATCGGCACTGTATATGTGCAACATCTGCAAATACAGTAGATCCATTGTACATTATTACCACATGGAACAAGTGGTGACAAGAGGTATGAGGTATAATCAGGTGTGAAGTGTCTATTAAAAAACAGGGAGAAGGTGAAAACCAAACAATTAAAAATATATTTTCTAAAAAAAGATTGTTGAACAAATATTCGGATGTTACAGGTACTAACTAAATGTAGAGGTGGCAGGTAGGTCAAGGAGAGAAGATGATGACGGCTCCTTTCACACATTAAACTCACTGTGGATTTTAATTTGCACCAGGATGTTATAACCTGAGGAGATTCTGACATTTCATTCACAGGAAGGTGAAAGATGGCACAGTCCTCCTCGCTGGCTCAGGAGCATGTAATCCACAAAAAAATGCTGACAAGGACCATTTGGACAAGTGTGATTTAACTGAGATAATAATCACATTTACACCTGCTGAAAAACAAGCCTCAACACAGCTTCATGCTGACAAAACTATTTTAAATAATAAAAATGATTAAGACAAAAATGATGGTTCGTCCTTTTGTCTTCTCCACTTTGAATGAATCTGCATTGGTTCAAACACTGACTTAAGGAGAAACATGAAGATGAATAGATCTTCTCTGGGATATGACGACGTGGAGGAGACATGATGAGAGGAGCATGGCAGGTGTCGTACTTCCAGTGTGTACTCCTCTGTGTATTTTTTCCCTCACTCTTATCTCCTTCAACCCTGCAGCCCCACCACTTCTCCACTTTACCTACGATAAGCATTTCTCGAGAGACTGTTTACCACTTGAGTAATTTCTCAACAAAGAAAAGAGCGAGCGGAGGTCGGAGAGTGGAAACGTTCAATTCGAACCCTGGTGTCTTATTCTGACCTCGAGGTTGTGAATATATAGTTATGTTTTTCCATGTTTCCTCTTCCACAGTTTTACAGTGTTATGCAACATTATATTTTATCAATATTTTACTTTTTTATTTCCTGACAATGAACAATATCCACTTCAGTCGGTATTGTCTAGCATTTCCCACATTTAATTTGAGTATACATAGAAAACATACATCTTGTGATTAAACTACTGAATCCTCCATTATGTTCCACAATAAGCTGCTAATGGGTGTAACATTTACCAAATGCAGACGTCCTGCTGGGAATGTCAGTGTTGTCTGTTTTCAGACTAGATCAGATTCAAACCTGTTCAAACTTGTTTGAAAAGTTTGTATTTCCAGTTAAGAAAGTTACTTTGTGTACAGCACAGGCTGTATATAGATGTCACCTGTGGGAGAGCAGGCTTCAGTCTCCTGTCACTGATGTTAGCAACTGAAACTGAAAGTGTCAAAACAGCCAGATTCAGACAGAGGGTGAAATCAGGGACTGCATAAATGGCCATTATGAGCTAAATATGAACACTTAACTGCTGTCACAGTCCTCACACTGCAGTCTATGCAAAACTCCTCTAGACCAGTGGTCCCCAACCAAAAACAGAAAGAATAAATAATTTATATAATTTCCGTTATATTGATTATTAGAGTCTGAAAAACGTTTTATTTTGAAAAACGACCGGATTCTCTCCGATCTAACCTTGTCTGTGCCTCTTGACACGTCAATAAGCTTGTCTCGGTCACGTGATCATGTGTGCTATACGTTCGTAAGCTAGCAAAAACGAGTGAAAAACAAACGTTTTTGGAGAGCTTCTTTGCAAAGGGGAAACATTTGGTTTTATGCTGGCGGTGTTATTTTATTTTTGCAGTGTTTATCTTCCACACCTTGAAAATAATGCAGGTATTAAACCGGTCCGTGGTGCAAACAGGAGACTCCTGCTCTAGACGACTGGACTGATAATGTATGGAAAAACGTTCACTTCAGTTTTTAAGGCGATGAAGCCAGTTTTCAAATCTCCATCATAAAATACGTTTGTCTACAGGTCAGAGCTGTGACTGACTTTTGTTTTATGTATTTATACTCTACAAACCATGACCTCAAGCATACATCGTTTCAAGAGTTACACCCAAATTGCTTAGTTTAATGTAAATGCATGAAAATTACTTTCAATCAATCTGTAACTGACTCACTCCCAAAACTATTTTCACGCAGGAAAGGTCATCTAACAGGTTTTAAAGTTTTAAAGGGCCTCGGGTTGGAGTCTTGAGAGGAGCACTGAGGCAGGCTACGATTCATGTTTGAAAAATGAGGCAGTATGATGGAAATTACACAGTATTTCTCACTGTGCTGTAGCTCCAAGATGGCACCAGTGCAGGACTGATTCTCACAATGTTACAGCCCAATATTTACCACTGGTGATACTACTAGCTTGGGTTTTACTGCAAATGAAAAATTGTATAGATAAAATGTGTATTTAAGAATGTAAAAGTGGCACATGAAGCCGTTAATTTCCAACTGTGGTCGTAAGAAGAATAAAAATGAGCTGCATGCAGTTTTCATTAATGATAGAAAGACTGCATCAAGAATAAAACTGACTGATGTGGTGCATATCACCCTGTTTATCCAACTGTCAGGACGGAGTCAACTGCATTAAACACTGAAGCAACAAAAAGAGCAAAATCAAAAACTCAGACGGTGCAGAATGTGGAACGATGAGTTTACAAGCTACTACTTTCAAAGCCTGAACTATGATGTGGAGTTAAAACAATATCCACTGTGGCTCACGCAGACATCAGAAGATGACTTAATAACTCTGTCTACAATCCAACAATACCAACAACAGAGTGTGACCCAGTAAACCAGACAGTGTGTCTTATCTAAACAATGTATTCATTTGCATGACTCTACAGTGCTGTATCACTGATGTATTTTTATAAGAATCAGACACACTAAAAATCACAGTTGCCGTTTTTATGCTAATTTACATGAGACAAGTAAAATTACATATTAGAACAGTATAAAAAAAATAACTGAACTGAATGTGGTCAGATTTATTCATCCAGAAACAATATGTTTAGGGAAAGAGAAACATTATTATTCAGATAAATGTAATAAAGTAAGTAATGATTTAATAATGATGTAGTGAATTCAAGTAAATATTTTATTTGTGGAGAAAAAAGATGACTTTTCTCATAGCGTGTTACATTGTATTCAAAACAAAGAGAGCAGAAGGAGCATGCTTCATTCAAATTATACCACTGATATTGATTCCTGTGATCAATTACTGTCATAGATTACTGTTGTAGACTTAGTGAATGGCACTGTCTCAACACTGTAATGGCATTTCTTTTTTCATGCCTTCACAACCACTGAGACTATTTGTATATTTCATCAAAATAAAAGACTGTGCATATTTTGTTCTCAATAAATATTTTACAACAAAACCAGTGCTCTGATTGAAATTCAAAGCCTCAACTGTCACCTACTGTGTGATGTCCTTGGGGAATATTTTCATCAATCTTCTTCCCATTATGTATTTGAACAGATACAATAAAAACAAAACAGGAGCAAGCAGCACATAGCACCAGATAGCTGCAGTAAAAATGTATAAAGAGATAAAGAGCACTTAGCAGCTCTGCAAACTACAAGCAAAAGCTTGTGTCACAGTCGTGTGGTTACAGTACAAAGTCTCTCGTTATCTGCATCTTGCACTTGGGATGAGTGTTTGCCATTTGCCTGCTGGGTCAAGGTGTTTGACATCAATAAGCAGCTCTAAAGTCTTTTCAGTATTTTGTGAATTTGCAGGACACATGCAATGTGTACAGTCTTGCCCACCCCAAGACTCACAGTCACACACATACACATGCACAAAGACACACAACAGCAGCGCACTGCAGGGCAGAAGGATCAGTCATGGACTCCCCAGAGCATGTCTGTGTTGTAGCGAATGCATTGCGACAGGGAACCTGACTCACCACAGCACCCGGGGGAGCCCAGCATCAGCAGCGAGCCCGTGCAGCCAGTCGCTTGCAGCACCAAACCTCCTTTCTGAAGGGAAACAGCACCCAACGCACACTCATCCTACGACTGTCAGCGTCAATTACGGTGACTTTTTCAAATCATCTTCATGCATCAATTCATCTTGCTGAACTGGAGGTGACTTGTCATCATCAGTTATGGTCTCGGGGGTCTGAGTGAAAGTGTTCCACAATCAGACACAATATCAGGTTCAGTGTTTTGTTGATAACACTCAGTAAAAGTTTGAACATTGGATAATGGGTGTTTGTGTTAGTAATCTGTATCCTGATGCTCATCCCTCTGCGGCCAAATATCAGACAAAACAATTAGCAGTGTTTGTTGGGCCTGACCTATCAGTTGTGTGTGCAACACATGTCAAATGTAATAGGATCAGTGTTGCATGTTGGAGCTTAGATGTTCTGTAGGCTTTGCTTCTCTGTCCTGTGGGAGCCAGAAAATCCCAGGAGAAGCTCTCTCAGAGGCTTGCCAGGTTCAAAGGCATGTCATTCTGCAGATCTCTGAGCACATAAACTCCACACTGACATTTTACACCCACTGGAAAAACCATCGATAATAAAAGATTTAAACACCTGGGTTATACCTTGAACAAACATGTGTCAAAGATGGTGCAGATGAATTGAGTGTAAGTGTTTCTAGAACAGAAAGAATCCTTTTCTTTTTCCTGTCCTATGAAAAAATACAGACTGTCCTAGAGTACAAAGTGTGATCGTCTCCAGATAAAAGTCCTACTCATCAAAAACATTTACATCTGAACCAATGAGCTCTTCACTTCTCATTGTACCGTGCTTACAACAATTAAATCTCTCTCGTTTCTCCGTTGATCTTCAGTCGGCTCGTGCTATTCTTCCACAAGTTTACAATTCTAACTGATAATGTTTTATAAAGCTGTGTTAATATTAAATAGTCGGGCTTGGGAGAGGATGAGCGGAGGAAAGTGTAAAATAGTGATGAGGATGAAACAGAAGAACATTGCAGCTCAGTCTCAGGGTCTCATGACAGCCCAGTGTCAGCTGATCACAAACACAAAGGAGCTCATTTTGCTGTCTGTGTCGCTCACTCACGACGTACAAATACTTGGTTACTGTACTTAAGTATTTTTTTGTCAGTATCTGTACTTTCTTGAGTATTCATATTTCTGTGAATTTTCACTTTTACTTTACTACATTCTCATGTTAAAATGTGTACTTTTACTCCGTTACATTTCTAAAAAGCATCTTCATTACTCTTTACTATAAAATAAGATCGGAATAAATTATATATCCTTGACTCAAGCATGTTGTGGCGAATCAGTGCTTCCATTCTGCATGTTGTGTTAGCGGCTCACTGCTATAACCAACGAAGAAGAGCTTCAGGTAAAGATGGCGACCAACGAGTCGTTCACAGAGGAGGGTGATAACAGCACACCAAACACGCCCGCTGCTACTGCCAGTACATCGGCTGCTGCTACCACTACGTCGGTGGACCAACACCCACGGCCATACTTGAAAGAACTGTTTTGTACATTGATGTGAAAGGTTCCTCATACAGTGCTGCTTGTACCTGCCCAAAAACAGCGACATACTGGCCTTCAACAACTCCCCGTCCAACCTCAAGAAACACATCGAGGTAAATTACGAGTAGCTACAAAGCAGTGAAGCCGCAGGGCTAACGTTATGGTAGTTATCATAAGCATAGACTATCGTAAGCACTATTGTTCAAGCTAGCTTGGTGTTGTGAGGTCTGGGTTAGTTAAACATTATGGCTGTGTCCGAATGTCCACAGTATTCCCTAACTCCTCGTTCGCTATATAGTGCCGAGCTACATAGTGAGCTATATAGTGCTCTGAATCAGCTGGCGATTCGGACACGAAGCCCCCTACTACCAGCGGTCACCATGGTAACCAGGCCACTACGGCTCACGAAAAATATAAACCCAAAAGAAAACCCAATTATTTATGTGAATTTGCTCAGTGATATTGCATTTCATTCTTTCCTTGTTGTTTTTAAATTAAATAATTAAAAAATAAAATAAAATCTCTACCCGACATCGCACTGTTCCCGGTACGCCATCTTGTCTAGTGACCATCGGTGCTCACTACTTTTCAAGATGCATTGTGGGAAAATTTGAGTGCACTGCTTTTTTCGGCTTAAGCAATTCGGACACGACTGGAAATGGCGTAACCCCTTATATAGTGCTCTATATAGGGAATAGTGTGGACATTCGGACTCAGCCTATGTGTGCTTGGTGTTGTGCCATCACCTAAGACAGAGCACAAAGGCTGTGTGTGTAATGTGTGTTGTGCTAACAAGAGGTGTTGGGTAACGTTGCTACATTTACATAAATGTAGAAAAAGGGAATACTTATTTTTGTATTATTTATTTTGTTCACGTGGAAAATACTTCCAAAAACACATTAAAGTCAAAATTTCTGAAAATGTATGGCTTTCATTTTTATTTATAGGATTTACTTTTACTTTTAATTCTTTGAAGTATACATATTCTAAGAAAAATACTTTTGAGACTTAAGTACAGAAAATACCCACTACTTTAAGACTTATACTCAAGTAAAATTTTAATGGGTGACTTTGACTTTTACCAAAGTCATTTTCTGGTGAAGTATCTGTACTTTTACTTGCGTATGGTTTTTGACTCCTTTAACCAACACTGATAGTAGGATTGTTGCAGTAAACATCAACCCCTGTGGGATGTAGTAGTGGCAGCTTGAGTCTGATTTTCCAGCATAAAGCTACAAAGGCTGCTGAAAAATAAAATCTGTGGCTCTTGAGAGTGTTTTTCCATTATCATGTTGAAATAAAAACATCTTGCAGTAACATTTCTGCTCACAGTGGATGAATCCAGTAAAAGAGGTTTTTTTTTTTCCTCTTCCTCTCTTTCAGTTGTGATTTCCCCGTATACTCCCTCTGCGACTTTCTCTGCTTTTGCTCTTTTAAAAATTAATTCCTGTTTTACTTTTTCCAGCAAGCATCTTTTATTCCTCTGCTCTCCCTTGTTCATCCACCTCCATTACATGCTGCCTTTTTTTCTTTGATTACCTGTTTTTTTTCCACTTTGTCTGTCACCGAGGGACTCACTTCCCTTGTGTTCTGTCCCTTCCCATCGCGTCTTCGCTTGCACATCACTCTCCTCATCCCTCTCAGACTCCAGCGGTCAATGGCAAACAGGATTCAGAGCCTTAATTACACCCCAGAGGAGCCTTCTCCTCGTCTCTCCTCATCCTCTTATCACTGCTGCTCCCTCATTCTCTTTGCTTTGTTCTTCCTCGGTCTCTCCCTCCTCTTCCTCGCCCCTTCGGCACACTTTCTCTTGTCTTGTTTTTTTTCCTCTCTCTATCTCTTTAACCTGTCGCTAAAACATGCATTGTTGCTTTTATATTTTTTTTATGCTTTCATCGTCGTCATCTTGTCCTGCTCCCTCGCTCGGCCCATCTCCTCCCGATTTATCTCTAACGCAGCATTAAGGCATTCATCACAGGATACCAAAACATGACATGCTGTCAGACCTTCATGTCACACATAAGCATAACAAGACTAAGGCTATAAAGCCACTCCCAGGGGCTCTGCGGGGCTGTACTTAGCTGCAGCGTTGCTCGTAGCAAATTGCCAGCATCGGTAACACGCTCGCAATAACAAAAACACAAACTGCAGCCGACGGCCACGGGGATGCCTTTTGTTTTGGAAACATGTAGATATAAATTAAATTTCAATTCTGAACTAATGATGCTGAGAGATGAAAACATAATTGTAAGTGATAACACAATTCATCCTGAGGGGAGCATGTTTTAGTCTTGAACACAGTGGCGGACTGACAGACAGACACTTCCTTCCCTTGAGTCATTCGACGAGATCGACTAACGATGTGAGGGAAAACTTTTGTTCACTCATCAGATCTCACGCTTGCT
Organism: Pseudochromis fuscus; assembly: GCA_900323345.1. Taxonomy (NCBI): domain Eukaryota; kingdom Metazoa; phylum Chordata; class Actinopteri; family Pseudochromidae; genus Pseudochromis; species Pseudochromis fuscus. Next base: position 18,123 of record OOFC01047858.1, read on the forward strand.
TTTATTCATTTGTTTGTTTCCCAGTGACATAAGCTTGACGTAGTGAAATGTTCTTTATTACCCTGCTTTCACCGACAGGTCAAAGTTCAGAGTCAGCTCAATAACACTTAAGCCGAGCGGATGTTTCCTGTCATGCAGGCATGAACTGGCTGCCCTCCCAACACCAACATGCTGCCATAGGCCTCTCCTCATTATGATTCACCCGACAACAGCTATAGCTAGAAGAGTTATAGAGGTTAGGTTGATGATTTTAAAAATCTAAAATACCGTTGAACATGGTGTTTGTCGACCATGATACAAACACAACTGTATTCATTACAGGAGCAGAGTAGTGATGATTTAATCCAGAATTGTTTTTCTAGATTACTATTTTTGCCATCACTGCTTTCTGTCCATTGCTCATTCAAGCCATTTATTTATTTTTTTATTCCCTGTGGTCACTTCCTGGTCAGTTTACAACTTTCTTATAATCAGGTGTAGCCATTAGTGATGTTACCGGATGTGTCGAGGTTTCGAAGCCTGTGCTGAGTAATGAAGGGGGCGTTTCTGCAAAGCGCATATCAAGGCTTGCTTCATTTAGGGGAGGAGCTGAAAATGATGACGTCTGAAGCCTTGCTGTACGACCACGCCCCCCAACATTTCAGGAAATGGTTCGTGATTTGACGCGCGACTTGAATTAACTGGGATAGTGAATTGCTGTGGAGATCCCACCCATTCTGTGGATTCTGACTGATTGTGCGTTGACTATCAACATTTGTATGACGATGTGGAGTCGGCAAGAAACAAGGATTTCACTGCCATCATCCCACTGAAAATAATCGTTCCCATTTTCCACAACGCAACATTTTTCATTCCAATAACGCTGCTCACCAACATAGACACAATACTTCTTTATTTTGCTGACAAACTTACACACACTTTAAATTAATGTCAACTGAAATTTTTACGTGTTATACATTGTTTGTCCAGTAGAGGACCTAGTAGAGCGAATGAAGCCTCAAGAAGCTTCGCACAGAGTGAAACGATTTGATGAAAGGCTTCATTGCTTCATGAAGCTTCATCTGCCCATCACCATCAGGAGAAGTTCCTCTGCCGGTCACCAATTTGTTTTTCTGGCATCTTGATCTTTCAGAGTATACAACACCAATAGAGAGTTTCACTTGATCATTTTCATTTCTTTAAAAGGCCTTTTGTTTTTGTTGTTGTTGTTTTCATATTTGATAGTGTGTCCGTGCACCCGTGGCTTTATTAGTTTTCAGTGTTGCCCATATTTTGTCTCATGGAGGCCGAGCAAAGCATTATTAAAATTAAACTCTACAATATTATGATCCAGAATATTTATAAACACTGAAGAGACAGGCTTTAGACTTCCTCTTGCTACAACCACATGTCAAAACAGCCCAAACTCTTCGTGTATCTTCATAAAGTATGTATTTTCGCATAACTTTATTCATTGTACCACAAGGGCGACGAGGCAGTCTCAGGCTATGCAAATATTTCACAGGGATCGAGAGATGGCAAGCACAAAAAATTAATGTTCTGGGCATGAATTATAGCATTATTCATATCCATGTCTTGCTGTTTCAGCACTTGTATTGAAAGTGAAGCTAGCTATTTAAAGACAGCTTTAAATTTCATTACTTCATAGTAGGTGCTAGCCTCTCACCAGGCTGATGACTCATGGTGAACATGGATAAATCAAATATATTTCAGTATACAGTGTATATATGTGTGTGTGTGTGCTTGCAGCAATTTAACACGTGTGCGTGTGTGTGTGTGTGTGTGTGTGTGTGTGTGTGTGTGTCCGTCTGTATACCATTCACATTCTTCATGTGCAGCAGGGAGGGAAAGCAGCCAAGCGTAGCATTGCACTACCCTGCTTGTTATCAGGTGGAGAAGGCGAGGACAGAAAATGGGCAGACAGAGCTGGCGGACGGGGGGAAAAGAGGTGAATGGAGGGATGAGTAGAGAATGAGAAAAATGAGGGAGAGGGCCACGGATGACTGGAGAGACAGAAAGAGAAAGGATGGAGGGCAGCAGGCGTGGACTTATGGCTGGGAGAGAGAAGAGAGGCGGACAGGATGACACTTGAATCTGTGCCGAGAGTGAACTATAGAAACTACGATGGGATTACAGCTGATGAAGATGGAGAGAAATGTGAGGAAGTGGAAAGATGGGGGAGAAAGACAGTTGCAGGAGATCTTATTCCTAAAATTTTAATCATGTAAGAAACACACACAAGTGCACGGCATATAGATAAAGTGGGAGATACAAGTTTATATCCACATGTTGGTCTGAAAAGCTGAAAGCGTTTAGAGGGCACAGACCTCCACCGAGGTATAATCCATGTCTGATCTTGACAACACTGTCTCAGAATGTGGACCTGCATGTGTGTGTGTGTGTGTGTGTGTGTGTGTGTGTGTGTGTGTAGATTTTCATCATTGTACATTTTACCCAAGGGGGCAGAAAACATTTCACTTATTTCAGTTTGTACCTACAGCTTCCTTCTGCTTTTTTTCTCCAGCTCATTCATGTAGTATCAGTGTGTTACTGCCCCCTACTGGTTATATTGTCACATTTAAAAAAAAAAAAAATCCTTCCTCTAACTTGACCCAAAATCTGTTTTCTTTCTTGTGTTTCAAATACATGGGCCAGACATGGCCGTCGAACAGGATGGGGAGGTCTGACACCAGGTTCCTAGAGCACCTCCTCTTTTTGCACGTCGATCCCTCCACAGTCAGGATGTGAGTCTCCTCGTCCTTGTGGTCAGACTTTGGGATGATCTCAGTATCCAGGGTGTTATTAACGCCATGAGATTTCTCAGACTTCACCGGGTTCTCCAACCATGCCCAGATCATACCCATCATGGCATCCAGAGCAGTGATGACATCGTACTGCTTCAAGCCATCTTCACCAACTTTAATCTGATCTTGGGGCTTGAAAATACTAGAAACACAAGAAAACAGTAGCATAGAAAATAACATAGAAATATTGTAGCATTAATAATATAGATAAACATATGAAAATATGTGTTATTACTTTTTATACAGATGCATTTTAGAAAAAAGACACTAAAATATCAAGCACATATGTAATGTCTCCTTTAATTTCCAGATACATTCATGTGGGGGACCACTATTTAAATATCCAACAGCCAGTGAACTGACAAAACACAAAAGGCTGAACAGCTGCACAGGACAATAATTGTATCAGTGTATTTATTGTATTGCAGAACAGATTAGTCATCACATGGTTACTGTCCAGTGTTCAAAACCAGTCAGCAGCATTTATGCCACATCCAGGAGTCATCACAGTGCTGCCACTGCATGCATATGATGTGTTTACAACATTCCCCTGGTTTTTACACACACTTACACATTTATCATGCGTGCACCCACACACACAAGCACGTCAGCACATATTGAAATGAGGAAGAAGAGGAGTTGTAGCCCCCTGATCTTCTAATCCCTGAAGTCTCCCTGCTTGTAAAGTGCTTAAGACGAGAGGGAGTCAGTGGGCAACGTGCAGAGCCTCAAATTATATCGAATAAATTATTGTGTAATTCTAATGCATTTCATGTTGTCTTTCTTGTGATGGCTTGAGAGCTTGTGTGTATTTCTGCGTGTTGCACTGAATGTAAATATGTAATTTTTTACACGCATGGTTGCAAGTGTGCGCACAGATGTCTCTGTGTGTAACTGTATGTGTGTGTGCAGCATGCTTAGCTTATTTATTAAAACGCAGACTTTGAATATTTGATTTTCTGGGCTGAAGCCTGAAGGATGAGTGAGGTGAAAGGAATATCTTAAATATTTGATCGAACCCAGGTAGAAAAAGCCTCCCTGCTCTATTCTGGATGCTTGAAAAAAAAAAGGAGCAGCGCTGGTCTGATGTATCACAGACAAGAAAGTCAAGACATTTATCCTCGTTTTCAAACTGGCTTTTGTCAAATACTGACGTTATGATAAAGATAATTTAATATTTGTCAGTTGTGTCTGTGTATATTTGATTAATGGTGAAAAAAAACCTTGTTAAATATAAAATCATATGAGCACCATCAGGCTTAAAACTGGGACCAAAAGCAGAAATGATGCACATGAGCTGTTGAGTTAATAAACTAATTATATTGACCATATGCAAAACAGCCAATGTAAAGCTTTTTCACCCATTGAGAAATTGATCGCGAAAGCAAACACATGTCCAGCAGCAGGATCAGCTGTGAAAACAAAATAAACCCCATGATCACAACAAGATTTGATGGAATAATAATATTTGAGGTAAATCTTCGAATAACATAGGTACATATTTACATCTTTATGTCAATGACCAGCTGATTGCCATCAGTGGCACATGCCTCACAGACATGTGCATTACAGCGTGCACTTAATCATAAAAAATATATAAAAGCTTTCAGAATGTATTAGTTTGAATGTAGTACACGCACCAAACATCTGAGAGCACACTGACGGCAAATCACAGCTCAAAATGCAGAAAAATTCAAGGTTGCATCTCCAGCGAGTCCTGGGTGGATGTGCTGGTACGACCACTAGAACCACAAACAATCAATCATGTACTGGCATCACATAAACACACGCTGATATTAGCATGGACGCATGAACACTCGCCTTTCCAACGAGGGCTTGTTTGCGATGTCCAGATCTTGTGTTGATATTTTAATTTGCACCTACTCAGTTAGACACATCTTAGTAATAAATAAACCATTTGCTCTAAGCTCATTGCCATGTTTCTCTCACACACATGCACAAACACGAATGGACACATGGAGAGAGGAGAGTTTTGTAGGAGGAGAATGAGGAGAAGTGTAGCAGCCGAGCACACAATTGACCATTTGAGTATTTTTTACTTGTCATGTGATTTGAATGGTCTTCACAGATCCCCTAATTTGACCAATTGCACGAATTTTCCAAGAAAAAAAAACAGCCATGAAAATATTGAAATGTCAGATAAAAGAAAAACATGTATTATCCTGTCAGATATGTCAAACAAAGGCAGGAAATTTATTTTTACATAGGTGGTCCATCAAGAAGGTAAAATATCACATATATAACACCTAAAATTTAAATTCATTATCTGTTGTTTGTTAAAATTACAACAGGAAATAGATGATTTAATTCCAAAAGTTTGCATATTTTCTGTGTGTAGATGTGCTGAGGGGGATATTTTGGAGGCTACATGTGTAGCGGTGCACATATTCATAAGCATCCCCTCAAGCACACGTCTATTCTGTCACTGGATGTTTCGGTGTAATCGAAGTGTTGAGTTGTGTCTTTTCTCTCCACTGTGTTTTTGTGCGGTTTTGTTTTATTTTACCTAGAGATAGAATTATTATTAACAACTTGGAGGCATAACTGTTGCTCATTTGGTTCAGATACCCACTGGGATGTGTTTACTCAAAACAGGTTTTAATGAAGTCTCAGTGGTGACATTTCAAGAAGTATTTGCATCTAAATTGCACCCAGCTTTTAAAGTGAGCTTTGGAAGCACAATTTAAAAATCTTTATTTACAACGTTGGTGTTGTTGTTCTTTGTTTTGATCGTCTTTAATTTCTGAGATGCTGCTTCTTGTGCTTTCCTGTAAAAGAGACTCATGGGAGTTCATCATGAGCAAATCAAGAAAATGTCAGTTTTTTGGGGTTTTTTTTGCAATGCTACAAACTTCACTTTGTTCCCACACTCTCACCTGTGCATATACACCAGCCAACACTGCATTAAAACCAGTTATGTAGATCTGCCTTGTGCCACCAGAACAGCTCTTCAACAAGATCTCTGAAGGTGTCCTGTGGTGTCAGGCACCAAGACAGATCCCTGAGGTCCAAAGAGTGACGAGGTGGGGTCTCCATCAGATTGATATCCAGGGAATTTCGAAGCCAAGTCAGCACCTTGAACTTTTACAGAGCGTCACCCTGCCCCCACTGGCTTACCTTCTTCTTCATTGTTCACTGTGCTGCCATCTTATCCCCATGGACACATCGATGGCCTTCCACATGATGTTGAATAAAATGTGATCAATTGTACCATGCCACTCTGTCCTGATCCCTGACTACTGTAACTGCTGTCAGTGTGGACACCCTGACCAGTCAGTGGCCACACGGACCTGCCCTCACCTCACACATCTTGAGCCTTGGATGATCCAGTTCACCAGCTTCTTCTTCCAGACATCAGGGCTGCATCCATAAAGATTTCTAGTACTGTATTTTTCGGACTATAAGGGGCACTTAAAATCCTTTCATTTTCTGAAAAATCGACAGTGACTATCCGGTGTGACTTATGTATTAATTCTGGTTTTGTTTACTGACCTCAAACCGATTTTATGGTGGTGCTCAAAAATCTGTCAAAATGTTTCAGTACGACTTTGGTAAACTACGGACTTGATGGATTGTCGGAGCATTACGGCTACCGTAGCCAGGAGCCTAGCATTGACACACAGTATTACGGTGTGTATAAGGACCCCAAAATGGCACATGTTAAGAGACAGTCGCTTAATGTGCCTTATAATCCAGTGCGCCTTATGGTCCGAAAAATACGGTAATTGCTCTTTGTGGCAAAACTCTAGGAAAATTCTTCAAATCGTGTTGATTTCTACAAATTTCCAGGTAAAGTTCGGACCAGAATCCACTAAAGTTAAAAGATATTCATTCAGCATCCTGGCCCTTAAGAGAGCCCCTAAGGTAAAAACTGTTGAGGAGGATTTTTATAGAGGCTTAGACGTTGCTTTAAGCAGAAGAGAAAATAGCTAAAGGAGGAAACAGAAATATTTTCCAAACATTGAATGACAGTGACAATAATTAAACACTACAGATTGGATGGTGCAGGCATCGTGTTTGTGGCGGATCTCATTAGAGATGCGCTGCAACCCGACTCCACAACGCAATTTCACCGGAAATGAAAGTTATCACAACATTAATGTATTTACTTGGAAAAATGCAACAGTGCAGCAGTGATGACTTGGGTCTGTCACCATCCTCCATCAGCAGGTGATCACACAAACACATGCAGCACTGCCACAGTCTCATATTGTAACACAGTTTGTTTCGTGCCTCCATTAAGACCGTGAGCCTCCACGAAATAGCATCAGGTGATCCAAACAGTGTAACATAGGATTATTATGCAGGGAAATGAAATTTGTACAGCATGTTGGAGTATCCTAGTGATTTAAATATTTCTATTATCCTTAACTTATTAACTTATTTCATGGTGGTATTTCATTTTTATTGATTTTTTGGGATCAACCAATCATTCAGTCATCTTCTGTCCAAGGTGTGCTGGAGCCTATCCCAGCTGGTGCACCCTGGACCCAGCCTGTCACAGGGCTAACACCCAAGAAGGACACTCATCTATGGTTAATTTGGACTAATTAATTCACCGAACAAGCATGTCTTTGGGAAGAAACCAGAGTACCAATCACATCTTTTGAAAGTATGAGTCATACCTAGCAACGGGGTCAAACACGCCTCCTCACCAACATAAGAATTTCTTCTTTGCTAAGAGTCCTCTGAGACTGTTTCTGAATCACTCCTAAGCTAAGAGTCCTTGCTCAGATTTTTTTGGGCTAAGTTAGGAGCTCTCTGAGAGGACGCTCCGAATCTTTTTGGATACGTCCTCAGAATTTTAGCCTCGTCAAACTTGCTCACATCCTCACACTTGCTCATTTTCCCTGTTTCCAGCACAACAACGAACTCTTCACCAGCTCCCTAATATATCCCACCTCCTGACAGATGCCAATGTAACAAGATAATCAATGGTATTCACTTCACCTGTCAGTGGTTTTAATGTTGTGGCCGATCGATGGATACTCACCAGGCACTTTATTGAAGTGCCTGGTTGATGGGAGAGGTCAGAGGAAGAAGTGCTGCAGAGTGCACGGGCTCAGCAAAACTGGAAGGTGAAGACTAAAAAAAAGCTTCCTCTGATGAATCTCTACCACAGAAGGTAGGTTAAGACTTTTAACACTGGATCAAACCTGGGTTGTGACAACAGTCCAGACCAGTAGTTGTCATGTGTATTTCTAGTTTGTTTTTTCCTGGGTTCTTGTGTTTAGTTTTGTGATTTATTTTCTTGTGACTGTTCTATGGTTGTCATGTCCCTTTAGTTTGGTGTTTCATGTCCTGCGTGTTTTCTGTTTTGTCACTTCCTGTTTTATTTTGAGTCTCGTCTCTTGTGTTCCTGTTTCCTGTTGGTCACACCTGTGTTTGTACCCTCATTACCCCAGTGTGTTTAACCTCCTGTGTCTCTTTGTCTTGTTGCCAGTTCGTTGTCTTGCTTCCAGTGTTTTCCAGTGTCATCTTGCATTTTACCTCTAGTGTCTTTCGTCAGGTGTTTGACTTCTAGTGTCTAATGTCTTTGATCTCGCAGTTTCCTTCCAGTGTTTTATGTCTTTCCTCTTGTGTCTTACCTCCAGTGGTCTAATGTCCTTCTAGTGTCTTTGCTCATGCTCCTTACGTCTTTTGTCTTTCTTCTTGTGTCTTTTTTTCACGTATTACTTCCTGTGACTTGTGATCCCTACTTGTTGTTTTTGCTCCAGGGTTTTGTTTTTTTCCATTGTTTTTGGTTTTTCTTGGGTTTTTGAAGTTTTGGTTTTTCCAGTTTTCAAGTGTTTTGGATTTTAGTTTGTGTTGTATTTTTCCTGCCATGTTGGTGCAGCGCCTTCAGTTTTCTTCTTTTATTAAAGACCTTTTGTTTTACTTGAAGATGTGCGTTTTGGGTCCTGCTTCCTCCTACTTTCCCACTTTTTCTGACAGTAGTTGTGTAATGGTGACCTTTCTGACCACAGTTTACACAACTTCTACTTTTATTATGCATTATAATGTATAATAATGCACCGCTGTCCTAAAGCAGCCATCACGTCAAACTGATTTCATTAACATGACATTGAGGTCAGTGGACTTCAGTGAAACATCTGCAGCATTCATATGCACAGATCAGTAGAAATGATGCGAGGTGCTCACGCCAGCGTAGACTGAACAGATTCTGGTTCGAGAGTAAAAGCAGGTCCTACCCCATCCACCCGGTGCTCCTCATAAAGTGCTCAGTGAGTGTATGTCACTATGACCTCTCACACACACGCAGAGGACCAGCAGTGTTTATCAACAGCCAGAGTGCTGACAGAAAGTGGACAGCACTGTCTCTATCATTTGATGTGTATCGGGGCTACAGAGACCCCATTCATTTCTATTATCAGTGGTCATCACCACTGAGTGCACTTCCTGCTGCTGATTTTTATCTGCACCACTGGAGCCAAAAGATCTCTGTCCGACATTACAGTAAGTACGGCTAAACGTTTGAATATTAGTATTAATGGTCACTAAATTCTGAGTTGCAGGGAGAGGCCAAGGTGGATTGGATGGTGCTAAAGGATCATTTATTCTCCTTTTCAGAAACAGCTTTATTTATGTGTGCACATGCTGGTCCTATTAGTATCAATATTAGTTCAATTGTAAAAGGATTTCACTAGAACACTAGAAAGCACTCATAGAGCACAGTCCTCTGCAGGGGTGATGTTTTGTTGCTATAGTCTTTGGTAAAACATTTGTGCATTATTGGTAATATGGATTTTTCATTAAGGACAAGATCTTACCCTCTGTTTTGGCCATAATTCAATAATCTGTTTTTAAGGTAACACAAAAAAAACCCCCAAAAAACATCAAGATGTCTTCTGTAGTTTTTCCACAACATTGCAAAACGATGGCAGATTGACAAACGTTTGACTTTGTTGGAGGTAACAAACCAACATCACGCTAGGAGTGTTGTTTACTCTACTCTCTGTCTCTCTTACTGGTCCAAGTATTGATCCAGGGCTCAAGAGGAAAGCTAGCTTTGACTCCTATGACCATAAATGGGCAACATTTAGAGAAAGTGGTGGCTCTTGTTGGTGAAATGCTCCTTTCCTTTTCCTTGTAACTTTGCAGATATTCCAAAAATGCAGTTGCTGTTACACATAAGTTGATCATTGTTGCAACAATGGCAGCTTCAGCTCATTCAGAGTCATATTTTGGGGGGCAGCAGTGGCTCAGTGGGTTGGGACTTGGGTTGGGAACTGGAGGGTTGCCGTTTCAAGTCCCAGCCTGGACAAAATACGAAGCGTGGACTGGTGGCTGGAGAGGGACCAGTCCACCTCCAAGGCACTGCCGAGGTGCCCTCGAGCAAGGCACCGACCCCCCCTCAACTGCTCCCTCACCCTATCCCCTCTATGCATGTTATGGGTCCTCTATGTGTGTGTGGATTGTTTAGAGGGGGCCCTGTGTTTGTAGGGTGGAAATGCCATTTCGTTGTGTGTGTTTGTACTGTGTGTACTGCATGTTACAATGACTAAATAAAGCTTGCTTTATTAGGTAGTGTTATTATTATTATGTATTATTATTATTATATCAAAGGGGGTCAGAGTAGACCACAGGAAGAGGAAACACCTTTCTTTAATAGCAGTATATTGTAAAAGTATATTTATTTACTCTACATGATATTCATAACTGACATCGTTCAAACAAAAATGCATTAAAACAGTCTGACAAAGGACCATCTGCTGTTTATGGCGGCATCAACACGCGCACACACACACAAAGATGTGCATTTAGTCATTCAACTTATAAGAACTTTATTGAGTAATAGTCTTTCTTCTTAATTTTCATAATCCTCCTGCTTTTTACCCATTAGGCTTTCATATCAAGCTCTATTATAAAGTGCTTGTACAGTTACAGCCTTTACTGTCATTGCAGAACAGTGTGTGTACCCATTATTATTATAACTGTGATTTAAGTCAGCGTATGGATCAAGGACACGTTGCTCTTTTATCCTCTTAGCCAGCACTTAACCGCAGATATAAACCACATAAATATACTCACATAGAAATAGATGTGCAGACATACGTCATGATGTCTATTCTACTCCTATTTTCTCTCTTTTCAGATGTCTTTACTGTCCTCTCTCACGCTTTTGCTTTGTCTTTCGTCTTTTCTTTCTTTGACAGACACTAATGGGATAGATAAAGACAAGTTACACCGGGATCCATCTCAATCTAAATTCAGCTATTAGCATACAAATGCTGTTTTTTTCTGTCAGTGGAAAAACAGAAGCTTCTTGAAGTACAGAGTCTTTTTTGTCTTTTCTTCTGAAATGTTAAAATTGGTGCGGCAGATGACCATCAATACGTGGTGTGAGCAGAACGTTGGCAGTAATTATAGACGAGTGGAGCAGCAGCGAAAATCATAGAGCCGGAGCTCGGAGTTTATAAAACCAACAATAGTTTGAATAGTTTTTGAGTTTCCCACAATGCACTGCGGAGAAATAAATCCTGAAGATATTTTATACTGTTATTATATAGGTGTGTCCACAAAACAGCTCAGTCCTTCACGTTCATAATACTCAAACATGAGTAGTTACAATCTCTAGTCACACAAATCAGGAGCTTGAATGCATCTTAATATGAATGTGAAACTATGTGTTGTAGTACTCGAGACCGGTCTTGAGACCACTTTTTAAGGGTCTCGGTCTCGTCTCAGAATCAAAGGCGTTTTCACTCGGTATTGTCTCGGCCTCGGACAAGGTGGACTCAGGTTTTTTTGATCAAGACCGGTCAAGACCAGGACAGCACTACTGTGATAAGTGAGAATGTAATTGCTGCCTTCCTGGTGTCATGTGGTCTTTGTGACACCTGAAGTGACATGTCCCCTGTACACAGAGAGTGGATGAAGACAACTGGAGACACTAGGAAAGTTAGTT
>OOFC01047859.1:28673-46077 GCA_900323345.1 Pseudochromis fuscus
AAAAAAAAAAAACTTGAAACCTCAAAGGGCAGAAAATGAAATAAAACAGTAAAGTGAAAGAAAGAAGATATATTGGCAGGTTTACTGTTAGTACTTTAAAACAGATATATGCATGTAATAAATGTCTGAAATGTATTACAATTTTGAATATGTGGAAAAAGGTGCACATTATAGTTTTAGCTTTTAAATTATTTTATAGAATGCTTTTAATAAGAATATACAATATTTTTAAGCGTAATAGAGTATGAAAGGTGCAAAATGAGTCAACACTGGGTCCTATTGTTATTTCAATAATATGAGAAAATGGATGTGAAAGGGGCACAAAACCTGAGTAATGGGTTTGAAGTCAAGGCTTGACACATTTGTCTCTGTTTGTATTTCTCAGACTATCAATAAATGTAACTTGTTGTCAGACAGGAGAAACTTTCAGCCACTCTTCTGTCATCTTTGAAGAAATGAAGAATTATTAAGTATATATTTGAGCTCTGACTATGTTCAGCTCAGCCATACTCCAGCCACATCACTGCAGATGAGGCTCTGGGCCGTGTTGCTGAAAAGAGACATTGAATAATTGCCAGAAAGTGTTTATTGAACCTTCTGACAAAAAATTAAATATCTATTTGTACATATGAGGTTCATTTTTTATCATTTTTGCTATATACAGCCCTGATAGATTATCCACAAACTACATGTGTCTGATTGTATACATCAGGTTTTTCAGGAAATATCACACAGATGATGCAGACACCTTAAAAACACATAAAATATGATACACTTGGCATTAAAACGTTTAATAGTGAAGGTCAGTTGTGTTGTAAGAGAGGATCGGGTCATCTTCAGGGGAATTTTAAAGGCGTAGGAATAGATTTTTCATCATGTATGTGTTGTTTAGGCTGAGGAGGAGTTAACCTCCCACTCTCCTCGCTCAGTCTCAGACGCAGGATGTTCGTCCATTACTGTGAGTTCCTCCAACATCCTTCATGAGCTGTCAAAGCACATGCAGACACATTAGCACTAATATTTAATACAGCGATACAGACCTGTGTGTGAAACAGGAAGTGCTTCATGTCGAATAAATACAGATGGAAAACAGGTCTATAAACCATGTAATGTTGTGCTTTGAACTTCACTGGTGTTGCTGAAGCACTGGTGTTACCGTATTTTCCAGACTATAAGCTGCTACTTTGTTCCGATGCTTTGAACCCTGCTACTTAATCACGGTGTGGCTCATGTATCGGTGGCACAAAGCTCGTTGGCTTTTTACAAACTCGCAAGCCCCGCACCACCGACACATTTAGCCTTGTCACATCAGACCCGGTCAGAGTGGACTACATGAAACTGTTCGAATAAATTCAATAGCGGCTTATAGACAGGTGCGCTCAATAGTCCGGAAAATACGGTAATTAAACAAACAGGAGAAAAAAATGAAAGTCAACTATCTGGATGTACGAGAATTATTATGTTCCCAAAATGTTTGTGTCAGAACTAAAACAGAAAAAGTCGGCCCGTGTAGAAAATGGAGACAGTACACTAACACCATGACCCGACTTTACAGACTTGTGTTATCACCGAGCTTGTTCATTTCAGAGATTGAGAACGCAGGTTGACGGCGCCGTACTCTGATGTCCTGCTCTTAAAACCGCTGAGAAAGGAGGGCGCTGATGCATGCTTAATACCATGCAGGGCTTCTTTTATGGCTTCTAAAAAGGGACACATCACCTATCCTCTCTGGACAGTATGGTGGTGACAGCAGCAGGTAGCACCCTGTCCACTAAAGCTCCACAGAGAGACACTCACATATGAGTCTGAGGTCATGCATACAGCACAAACATAAAGACGGCGTCTGGGTATTTTGACAGAATCCCTGATATAAAGATAGATTTTTTTTTTGTTTTTAGAGAATAATGTCACACACAGATACAAATGACTGACTGCTATTTTCCTCTTAGTGTAAATAGCATATGTATTAGCAACATGTCTGTCTGCCTGAGTGCTTTAACTACCCATGCACATATATACAAAAAAAATGATCTGCATTTTTATAGTGCTGGGTGTTTTCCTGCCAGCTCTTTATGCCATTATTTAAAGAATCCCCTTTGGAGTATCACAGTTATCAGTGCTCATAAAAGCCTTAATGCCAATGCAATTACTTTTTTCCATTACCCAGACCTTCATTGTCTTATAACCTAATGTCAGAACAAGATTCATCCATGAGAAGATATCAGAAATAAAACAAGTCTCTTGTGTGTTTCTAGTTTTTCAATTCTGCAGGTGGCTGTTTAATTTTTCTTACGTGTTATTATAAGGTTCAGATTTATCTCAGATTTATGTTTCACTCCTTTATTGTGTATTAGGCCAAACCCCAATCAGGTCCACACCAAAAAACTAAGCTCATATATGTTGGTTTAATGCAGATGTATTTCCTTCTTATTTTCTGTACATACACGAAACTTCATCCTCCTAATTTTGGCGTCAGTCATCTGTACGATCATCCCTGAAAGTCTCTGTTTAGCTAAGGTTACACAAAGGAAGTCCAGCTTCCCGGGGAGTCACACAGAGAGGAATGTCTGCTGCAGATATCAGCGGCAGAAAGCCAACCATGCAGAATTGCAGGAACGCAGGGAATGTGTCTCTCCTATTTGCGGCGGGCGCGTTGCAGACGCTGTCCAGAGTGGTTCCCCGCTCTATAACTCTGGTGTCTGGCCAAATCAGGAATGCAGTGCGGTGAAGCCGAGCCACAGCTAGGGTTATGTGATTTTACTCTTGGGTTGTCATCCCTATGAGATTTTTTTATTTTTTTTATTTCCTTCAGTCTGCTGGAGCTGGGATTGCCAGCGTTCGAGTCCATAGTGTTGTAATATGTCACAGTCAAAGTCAAAGCAATATGTGTGGGGATATCAGCGTCTTTATGTGCGCAGTCACAACAACAAATATCCTTCTTGTTATCACTGCCTCTGCCTCTTGCATTTGCTCGCTTTCTTCCTGCAGTGTCCATCTCATTTTGTGGACATGGTGCCAGCAGCCGGCATGGTAACAAGTGTCATATATAGATGTTATGTAGCTGCCATCAGCACTAGAGTTATACGACCTCATCTATAAATACATGATAGTGACATGATTTACTGGCGTGCTTCCAGGACACGCTCGGACCAATTAGATAAGGCAAAGTATAGTGGAGATAGAGTAAATCACTTCACCCACCTTGAAGGAAGAGCCCTCATCTGTCAAAGTCGACAGTAAAAGAGATACTCCGTCTTGTCACTGACCACTGCCAGTCTGTGGGGGAACGAGCACACTGGAGTTTTCTTGTTACTGTGGGTTTTTGTGTGCAAGTGTGTATACATTTGTGGTGTGTATGTTGCCGACCGCAGAACTGGGCAGATGAGAATCTGGGTCTTTTTCTGTCCTACACCTGAGTGCCTGCAGGGCCCGGCGGGGGGTGGCACCGCGGTGGCCAAGATAAAACGCTCAAGGTGGAAATCTCACAGTTTGTCTCAAATGGGTCTCTTGATGGCATTATCCACTATCACATTCAATACAGGTGAAGCAGCAGCAAACATAAAGCTGCTGTTTCCTTTTATAACTCCAATTCTGCTGCTTTTTTTCTCCCCACGTTGCTTGTTTTGTACTGAAGGTGAATTTAAAACATTTAGCCCAGGGAAACAACTCAGGTAGCTCCATGACTATCAGATCACATTATTAACTACTAAAAAAAAAAGCTCTTTGTGACAAACTGAGTGAAGGTCAGATCAGTCAAAATAAGCAAAAGCTAGAGAGAGTGGGTTTTTTGAGGGGAAGCAAAATTTTAGACTGCAACAAATGTTTTATTTCTTCTTTGCCTTATTTTTCCAACACATTACAGCTCAGAAAATGATACAGTATCTTGCCTTAAGATGCCCTTTAGCAGGCAGCAGCACCTCAAGCTTGACCTGTGTCTCTCCGTGTATTTTACCTTGTGTTGTAGTACTCGAGATCGGTCTTGGTCTCGAGACCGGTCTTGAGATCACATTTTAAAGGTCTCGGTCTCGTCTTGGAATCGAAGGCATTTTTACTCGGTCTTGTCTCCATCTGGGACAGGGTGGACTTGGGTTTTTTGATCAAGACCGGTCAAGAACAGGCCAGCATTACTGTGATAAGTGACAACTGGAGACGCTAGGAAAATTTATGTAAAAGCAAACTTATTAAAAGAAAACAAAAAACAGATACTGGTCATTTGGTTCTGTTTTGTTGTGATTTTTCTTTGATACAGTCTTGGTCTTATCTCGGTCTCGACCTCCAAATGTCTCAGTCTTGTCTTGGTCTCGATACTCTCTAGTCTCGATAATGTCTTGGTCTCGGCTGGTACGGTCTTGACTACAACACTAATTTTACCCTCCTACCTCAAGCCTTGTATGTTTACTGAAATTAAGCATTCACTCCCTCTGAGTCCTTTCACCCAAAAAAAGAAATCAACTAGCTGAGTTGCTCATAACCTTATCACACTCCCACAGAACCAATCCCTCCTTGCTGTAGTCCGTGAGCTCCGATGAACTTCCCCGAAGGCTTTACTACAATCTGACAAATGTAAAGCTTTTAGCTCAGAAAGTGTCAATCACACCAGATTATTGTTCCTGTTGTGCGGCTGAAGGTTTAAAAAAAGATGACGTGTGCAGCACCATGAAGCTCAGAGATGACAAACAGAGTCCAAAGAGATTGCAGATTAATTTGTAGACCTTCAATTATTAAAGATTGGATCCAATGTTGAGTTGAGCTGCTATTTGCTCTCTGGTAGCTGAAGCTGCTCTGTCATGTCTGCTCTGTATCTGCGGGCAACTGTCACAATAAAAACCTGTTTGATTTAAAGTGAGAAGTAGACACTGTATGAATTCTTAGAGACATAACTCACTGTCTAGTTAAACAAGGCATAATGAAGAAGTGGAGGACAAGACTATGAAGGTCAGGGTTTGGGAAGAAAGGAGGAGACGGCGACAGCTGACATTGTAGCAGAGCAGGAATGAGAGAGCAGAAGTGACAGAGAAGAAAAGGCAAATAGTGGGGGCAGGAGACAGAGTGATAAGCTGTGGGGACTCCACAGTGTCAACATTGCGGCTGATTCACTCATCATTGCTCAAAATGTAAAAGACAAGCCCTCACTTCTACCCAGCAAGCCTCCAGCAAACCCACAGGTTAGGTTTCAGCTGTCAGCACAGCCCATTTAGCAGGAGGCTTTTTTGTTTTGTTTTGTTAATTTCAGTAGAAACATGGTACTCAGAGAAAATAATTGTGGATTCACTTGACTCTCTAACTCTCTAACAACAAGTGAGTTAATAATGACAGTTAAATGCAAAGATGAAAAGGATCCTGTACTGAATGAAAGACATGTGACACATGGTAGATGATACATACTTACAAAAATTACATTTTTAAATTTGATAGAAGATAAACTAGTTTAATATACTGTTTTTTGCACAGTATTTGGGGAAGTGTGGTTGTTTGGTCTGTTTCCTAGAGCTGAAGCAGAAAATTTTATTTAGAAATGGACGAAGCAACCAAGTTTTAAAAAATTAGACCAATCCAGAAGTGGAAAAAGTGCAATAAAGGAAGTAGAAACTCTGGCTCTAATAGACTAGACTGTCTTTTTCTGTCATGAAATACTCAGTCAGTACATTTTTCCCTCAAGTCATTTTGATGTCATTAGTTAAAGTCAACTCTTCTTCTCAGTGATCTCTGAAAAAAACAAGCATCATCAGTAGAGGCTTCAAAAAGAGGAATATTTAGTTAGCTTGATCTCCAATGAGACCAGCCCTGAACTGAAGTCTCATACTTATTGAGCCGAATCCTCAGGTTCAAAGGTCAGACCCGCCTCCTCACTCCTCCCTTCATGTCCAAATATGGTCACTTCTAGCTCCAAACAACCAACATGGCGACGTACAAATGCTGATCGCCTGGCTTCAAGTCCAGAAACCAGTGGGTGACGTCACGTTATCTCTTCCATGCTATTTACACTGTATGGAGACCACTGGCACCCATCTCTGACATCATCTGTATGGTGAATATGATGATGGCTGATTATGATTATGTATATGATGACTGAAAAACATCATTCATTCAACATCTAATTTGAACCTAAGTCACTTACTCTGGGAACAGCTGACCTGGCCCTCATAGTTAAATCTGTATCCCAGTAACCCAGTGATATTCATTGTTATAAATATGTTTATACAAAAAACTTGTCCTTCAACGACATATTTCTCTTTATGAAAGCTAAAGTCTGATACTCTGTGTCTGTCTCAGCTCAGTCCATTATTAGGTTTTCATTTGATGATGCTGATTTAGTTGTCCTCATTTATCAGCATGTTTTGGAGGATTATAGGATTTTAGTGAGTGAAATGAAAAAAAGAAAAGTTCACTCTAACTAACCTGCAGTATCTCTGAGGAAGAAAAAACAGCTTATCGTCACACTGTCCAACCATATGTACTGAAAGACAGCTTACAAAGTGCCAGGAAGAAGCGTGTGATGATGATGGTGATGATGATAATAATGGTGGTCGACCATTCCCGGAAAATCACCTCTGCCTCCGGCTCGAATCAGTCTCCACTTCCCGTCAGCCCTATCTCAGAAGGGGAAAATAGCTCTGAGTTGCATGTACCAGTGCGACCAGAAATCCCCGCACATCCAGTGTGTTTTGAAGCGCACACGAATTTTCCACAAGCACAAATGTGCCGTGGTCCGTGCGTCGGATATGAGATTATCTAGTGGTGTCACTTTGCCATGAGTGATGTGGTAAAACACCACCAAGGACTCTCAAAGCTGCAGGGCCGTGATGAAAACTTCACAACTGTCATGTCAGTTATTCATTGTGTTTTCACAGGCAAACCGTACACACAGCTTTCAATCCCGATATCTCAGGGGAAGAGAATGACGGTTGTTCTTTCTCAGTCTTTCCCGACGGCTTTCAATATAACTTCATGTTTTCCTTAGAGATAAGATCTAATGAGAGACAGCAGGCGCGATGTGGAGGTGACAAATCAGAGAGGGCCAAGCCGGATGTTAATGCGAGCTGACGCAGTGTGTGAGAGCTTGTGCGTATTTACAACAATTACGTATTTAGATTTCACAACATGCGACAATGTCTGTATTGTTTGTGTCATCATTTCAGCATCTATCCAGTGTGAAGCTGTGGGCTGAGAGAGGATGACAGTGCTGCTTTTTTATTGAACAACCTATAAGAATGAAATAAAAATAATCAACAATATACCTCCATCAGGTCATCACCTCCATGTAAATGTGACTACTTTGATGTCTTTGCCTTTGCGGGGATGCTTTGGTGCTTAAAGGCTTAAGGGGAGATTTAGTGATAACAACACCTTGGTTTCAGCACAGTATTCTTTCAGCGGCCGTGGTTATCTCACTTCTGTGCTAACTTTATATTTTTAATTTAATTCTTTTTTTTTTTGCACAGTGTTTGAGATCAAATAGGATTATAGTACTTAATCAGAAGCACATCCTCATTGTATTTATTAAAGCAAAGAGATGTTGCTGTGAGATTTATGCAGCCAGTGTAGAACTGCAAAGCTGAAAATTGCCTCTGAAATCACCAGCTCCAGTGAGAAAGAAAAACAACATGAGGTAGTTTTATGCCTGTGCACGCATTCACATTATTTACAAATTCAAAATATACAAATCCTTCATACCTCGCACAGCCAGCCAATCAGGCTGCCTGTATTTTTTTGGAGGATTTTTTTTTTTGCAAACACCTCCTGCAGCAGCCACTTTTTCTGTGTGTCAGCTGTGGATCTCATTATGCTGGTATATTTGTGAGTGTGTACGCAGCACGCCTCCCTGACCCCCTGCGGGTGCAGTGTACCTGACTTTGCAGATCCAACATTTTTCAACTTTTTGACAAACCCCATTAATCTAAATTAAAGTCACACTTTTGTTTTTCAGTCCACAAATTTCTTTCTGGTTTGAAATGATTATTATTTACTGAAAACCACACATTGTTCTGCCTCTTATTGAGTCTGATGCAAAGCTCAACGTGTGTCTAAGAAACATCACAAAGTAAAAGACTTTAAGTGCAATTGTCTGGGTTGGACAAAATCAAACTATGAAAGTCATTATTTTCCACTCTTTGGGGGACAAAATGGTGGAAAGTCAGCAACACTTTGCTGAAGCGATGCTGGTATTTTTCATCGTAGCAATGAGTCAGAGGGTTTTAAAAACACAGAGCCAAGCAACAGCCTCTGGGTTCCCATCAGTCAGAATGACTCAGACCCAACACAGTGTTCTCTCTGTTATTGCATTTTAGAAAATAAGACAAAACGAATAAGCGTGTCACATGAATATACCAACGAGCCAGCAGCTAGGAAATTTATTACAGCCAATGAAATGGGGCTGCTTGTCTACCTGTGCAGCTCTTTCTTTCTTTCTTTCTTTCTTTCTTTCTTTCTTTCTTTCTTTCCCGTCTTGTCTCCATCTCTACCTTGTTCAGTTTTTCAGCTAAGAGAAACTTTTTGGCCATATTAATATGTGAAAATGAAATACATTTGCAATGGAAATCAATCAGTGGGGAAAGAGGACGGTGGAGCCCATCACGCTGCAGGCAGCTACTTGGAGCTGATGCTGTGGGAGGTGAACGTGGCGGAGCGGTGCTTAGTAACAAGCTATGTAACTCCTACCTAACAAGCTGTTCTGTGTCCTTAATGTGACACATAGCATCTTTTCCAAGTCCAAATACTGTATTTCTAAATATATATATAATATGACTCACTTATTTATTACTTTATTATCTACGATGAATCAAAGTTTGTGTGTGTGTGTGTGTGTGTGTAGTCCCATACACCCTAAAACACATTGATAAGAAAAGCTAAAGAAATAAAAACCTCACAGGTCAGAGGTGACGGTCGGCTGCAGGACAGTACTGTGGGTTTTTACTGCATTGCTGGAGGACAGTTCAAGGTTCACCTGGTCAAAGGGCAGCTCCCCTGTTGAGTGGGTCATCCTGCTGTCAGTCAAACTCTACCGTTTAAGATGCCAAACACATGGCGGCAAAACCTTTTGCCCTTTGAAATAAATCTTTTGCCATAGAATTTGCTTTGCCATAGATTTAGGAGAGCAGATCGATATCTGTGCTTTCAGTAGAGATAACACTGTGACTGGTTAAGCCCAGCTTAACACATTGGATATGACCACATGGGATACAGCTGTGGCTCTGGATTTTTTTTCCTATTATATTTTTCTTGTGGTTTGTTCATATCTGTCGCCACAAGGCCACTACTGATTTATTATGAGTCCAGACATTATCAGGAGTACTGAGGTGTGGTGCTTGTATATGGATACTGATACGAGTATTATCTGCCCGGCTCAAGCCAGCTGCTTTGCACCTGTACTGAAAATATCTTGATTTAATTCAGCATTGTCACTGTTATCTGTGTGTAAAGCAAACACGGCAACAAAACAGAGGCAGACATGCACATCAGATGTTTGTCAGATTACACAGAGAGATACATTTGCTTAGACAACAATGGCATCGCTGTCGTGGTTATAACTACAATGATCCATACAGAGCTGTATTCTCTATTTCTCACAGAGTAAAACACCCTAAATATAGATGTTTTACTCAGAATCCTGTTGCTACTCCGTCTCCACAAAGGTGATGATGATTTGGTCTTTAGTCAGGTTGTCTACAGCTCAACAATATTCCTTATTTAGCCCACAGTTAGCGGCGCTGACCTACTGTGGGTGAGAGGGGATGTGGATAACGAGGATTTGCTATGAGCTGCGCAGCATACATCTCAGCTGATGAAGTGGTTTTAAAGATCCATTCATACCTGCTGATTTATCATATACTCCAGACCCTGGTGTCTGCGGATTGGAAGTAGTTCACAAATAAATAAAGATAGCGAACAGATGAGGACTGCACTCACACACTGAGCTCGAATAAGATCTGAAACGGCTTCAGACGTATTTCCAATTTAGACTTAAGCATCTTCTCTGTGAATTCTGTATACTTGGCAATAACACGGTCCAAGTCATCATAGTGTTATCTGTTGCTGATGAGTTGTGTTTAGCTCTTCTGTGGAAATTCAGGACACCATGCAGGGTGTGTGGAATATATACTATCAGATTTATGTTTGAGGTTTTATTTACCAAAGTTAAATACAAAATAACATTTAAATCTGCATAGTACTATGTAACAGATGTGTATGAAAAGTGTTAATATATTTTGATTTAAAGTTATAGATTTTTCTTTAATGTATCTTTTGTTTTATCAGTTTCTTCTCCCAGGCTGTTACCAAGCAAAAACCCACAATGATGCATATTTGCACTACTTTTTTCTACCTCAGTAACCCTGCCACTGTGCACACACACTGTAAATACCGTATTTTCTGGACTATCGAGCGCACCTGTCTATAAGCCGCTATTGAATTTATTCGAACAGTTTCATGTGGTCCACTCTGACCGGGTTTGATGTGATGAGGCTAAATGTATCGGCAGCATGGAGCTTGCTAGCTTGTAAAAAGCTAACGAGCTTCGTGCCGCCAATACATGAGCCACACTGGTGTTTAAGCCGCAGGGTTCAAAGCGTCAGAAAAAAGTAGTGGCTTATAGTCTGGAAAATACGGTAAGTAGAACACCTTTATGTACAAATATAACTAAAATATTTCTAACATGCATCTTTTAAAAGGTCTACCACTGATATATAATGAGAAGCCTTCATGCATTATTTGTTTATAAGAAGACTCAATATAAGGATGGCAACATTTGCTGCTGCTAGCATAAAACAGTCATGTCAAACTGTGTCATGCTAAGTGTTATGCTAGGCTAGGTTTCAGCTGTTTATTCTGTATTTCGTGGTTTTAATTAGTTATATGTCACACTTGTTAATTATATCCTGATTATTATTATGTTTAAGTATAACCTACATTCTCACTAACATAACCAACATAAAATGAAAGAAATCATGCAGACTATGCGTTAGGGAGGTCTAAGGAGTGAAATGCATGCTCTTATTTTGTAGGGGAAAAAACTGGAGGTGAAAACAAAACAATAAATGAGTATTTTTTTGAGGTTGAGTTGTTGGTATTTTTTCTCAGATTGTACTTTGGTGGAGGGTCTGCAGATTTAGGACAAAGGTATTATGGGTAACGGCTGATAACAAAGGACCTGAGCATCAAGCAGATTGATTGAAACCCTGAAACAAACTCCTGTCATGGTTCTGTTTTCATGATGTTTCTTCACCATCCACCTCTTACACCTTAATGCCTCTGTTAGTTTCACCTATCTCTTGTGTTCCTATTGTTTTTTTTTCCCGACGTGCTTTTTGTTATTCATTTGTATTTATCTCATTAAGGTCTCCAGCTTAATTTACCTGCTTGCCCCCAGTGTCCTCCATGTGCACAGTATAGAAGCATTTGCATTTTTTTCTCTCTCTATTTATGTATTTGTGTGTTTTATTATTTTCTAATTTGTCTCTTCTGTGAATTGTCAAACAGCTCTCTAACTATGGAAATAAGTTCAGAGACATAATAGTACTCCCAGCAATTACAACTTTATTTAGCTCACCTATTGGGTATAAGTAGAAACAACTTTCTTTTTTCCTCTAAATTAATTTGGGACAACGGAGCAATAAGAAAAGTTGGTTCTGAATCATGTGGACTGGCCACTTCCCTGGACTGACCTTAATAGACTGTGGTAGTTTAGAGGAGCAGAACAAGGGGGTAGCCAGGTGAGGAAGGCCAGGCCACAGCCAAACTCCAGCAGAATATCAAATAGATGCTTGTAACCCGTGGGTGAAAAGGAAAGAGCATGTCCGTGGCAGAGTGATGCTTGATGCTCCTCTACAAGGGGTTTGAGGTTGATGGAGATCAAGGGAGGAGAAAAAAAAAAAGAGAAAAAAGGACCAGAGACATGCTGCATGGGACTGCACCTGCTACATCCGCTCAATTATTAATGTACTCGAGACGCTCCCACAATATTTATATTTTTAGAGTGTTGATAAGGATCTGAATTAAATTTCACAGATAATCTTCTTGATGGGAAATGCGGCTGATCCCCAACCTCAACCTGTGTGGAGACGAGTGACATTTGGAAAAACACAAGCGTGAGTGAAAGATGTGGGGAAGGAGCTCTGATTAGAAGGCCGTGGGTGTATTCTCATGAGCCCTGAATATGAAAGATGTGCGAGACTGCAACTGTTGTGAAAGAGGGAAAAGTTATTACTCGCTGTCTGAAGTAATTTGTATTAAAAGCAGTTTGCATCTGAATATCTGGGTATGTGAATGCAATTAATGCTCGCGGGTGTGCTGTGAAATATGAACTGTGTGGCAGAAAACATCTCCACTGAGACTCACCTCCCAGAGATTCGGTTTAATTTATGCTGAGCCTTTAAGTTTTAAAGTCAGAGGTTGTTAATGTGACACATAGTCAAAAGTGACACTTACAGACTCGATAAATGCTCAGCCGATAATTTGCTGTTAACTATATACATTATTAATTCAATCAAAGCATTAGAAAGGCTGAAGACTGAGGCTCACATTTTTGTAATTCAACCAGAAGAAGATTATGTACACATCTTTTATAATAAATAACTCAAGTGCCATAATTTGTGTTTTTTTTAATCAACAACTTTATGCAGCTGAAGTTTTAAACGTATGAAACCTAATGCAATTACAAAAGGCAAATTAAGTGTTTCTTCCCGGCGCCTGCTTAAACTCTGATTAAAAAATTACTGCAAGTATAATGGCGGAGCCTTTTCTTTGCGTTCAAGCACAAATTTTTTAATTCAGTTCAAACTGTTTTATATTAACACTTTGGAGGGGGAGGTGCTTTTTCAGCAGCTGCAGACTGCTTTTTAATCTGTTTCATTTCCTCTCCTCTAAGTGTCATTGAACAGTACAGCTACATGTGGCTGAACATGCAAATGCTTGTTGCTGTTGGAGGGTTTGTTTTGTTTGTTGGCAACATTATGGGAATGCTTATGAGGAGATCTCAATTGATTTTTTATTTTATTTCATTTTTGGGGAGACCAAAGGGACTAATGACTCCATGTTAAGAAAGATCAAGATAATGTTGCTATTTATTCACAAGAGGGCAACAGTGTTCAGTCTGTAGCATCAGGAAGCTTGAATATATCTTGTGTGCTTTCTAATCTATATAAATCTGATTATTTTTAGGTCTAAAACTAACATGTAAAGCTACATACCTTCCTGCTGTAGAGTGATGCAGCAGCAGGGTGGAAAATCTCTTACCTCAGGAATTGATGGAGCAGAAGTAGATGAAGTAGACAACGCAACTGCCAAAAGTATCAGTACTGATCCACACCTGTATATAAATGTTCATGTGTGAACTCGGTGGAGTTTACCTTTAAATAAATATGAAAAACATGAATCCCTCAGAGAGGACCAGGCATAGTCCAGCTGCACTGATGCTGTTAACTGAACACTGTCTCCCTCTTGTGGAGAAATAGCAACAATAGTTTGTTCAAATGTTAACACATTATAAGTGATTTGGTATTCCCATCCTCTGGTGTTGGGTAAAATATAATCACAAAAATGTAAAAATAAATAAATAAATAAATCATGAAGACCTGAAAACTCAGAATGTGAGTTAACCCTTTAAAGTCTAATGTATCATATGTGATACATGAGTTTTTGAGACCTCTACATCATCAGCGTGATTTTTTTCCAGTTTGTGAAAAATAAAAACATTTTTAAAAATCCAATGAAAGAAAAAAAAAGTAATATACCGTATTTTCCAGACTATAACTTTTTTCCGACGCTTTGAACTTAAACACCGGTGTGGCTCATGTATCGGCGGCACGAAGCTTGTTGGCTTTTTACAAGCTAGCAAGCTCCGTGCCGCCGATAGATTTAGCGTCGTCACATCAGACCTGGTCAGAGTGGACCACATGAAACTGTTTGAATAAATTCAATAGCAGCTTATAGACAGGTGAGCTCAATAGTCCGGAAAATAC
Source organism: Pseudochromis fuscus (assembly GCA_900323345.1). Lineage (NCBI taxonomy): Eukaryota > Metazoa > Chordata > Actinopteri > Pseudochromidae > Pseudochromis > Pseudochromis fuscus. The sequence continues at coordinate 42,629 of OOFC01047859.1, forward strand.
GGTATGTACGAATACGATATTGTTACATACAATATAAATTTGAACTTTCTGGCAATTATTTCATGGTTCAAGCTTTATAGGGTTAATTTTCTTACATTTTGCAAAAGCTACAAACACAAATACATGTTGAGCTGAACAAACTCAGATTTACACCGAAATCCATCTCTCCACATACTTCATTAACTATCCAAAGACCATACAGCATGTCGCTCCCCACCATCTGCGCGCTGAGGTAAAACAAGGAATCTGCATATTATTGAACACCAAAGACATCAAATAAGATGACGATGATGATGAATCTAAAAAAAAAACAAACTTCAAGGAGATTAATTAGGCAGTGCCACACTGTTGATTGGTCTATAAAAAATTGGAATGGTATTTAAGGGAATGTGCAGACTCTCGAGCAATCAAAACATGTCCTGTCATTTATGTGCTCAAGTTTTAAGGGATAATCAAAGGAGCTAGCGATGCCAGGTTGCACACGGTTTGCCAGGAAATCATTGAAATGTGCTGAGTTTAACATACACGGTGCATTCGATTGCCTATTTCTTTGCATGGATTGAGTCTCGATCAGTGAGCTGTTCTGTCTTTTGAACTTTTGAAGAGCTGAATCAGACGACTGTCATCCGTCGCCATGTAACACAAAGTAACACGAGTTGTGACATGAGAGCTGGAAAATCATACGCAAACGTGGACAATCAAAGGCAGATTACCTTCGGGTAAGACGTCCATGTCTTCAACTGAACAATACTCGCTTGATTGGCAGGTGAAATCCAGCTGATGTTTCTATATAAAACATTGTTGTGTCTGTAATTTATACTTTCTTTGCTGTGCTCCAGTCTGACTACAATGCATCATAATGCATGGAGGAAAGTTTTGCTACAGTAAGAAGAGAATTAGCTTAAAATAACTTTCACAGTCATCCTCCATTTGTTACTTTGTTTGATGTCACTCATTCACTGATCACTCATTAAGGACACTGAACGTGATACTTTTCTTGTTGCTAAAAGAAAATATAACTATTTCTATACCCAACAGTTTGTATAGCTACAATCTGTGGTTTAGCTTCTATTCCCATTTTATCCAGTTGGGTTGTTGGGGGTCGCAGGAGCCTAACCCAGCTGGTAAAGTTTGAGAGGCTGGAGAGACACTCCCTGGAGAGGACTCTTGATAGTTTATTAGATATGTTAGTTGGTCCCTAAGATCCTCTAACTCTTGTCTTGTAAATGTTCCTTGAAATACGACTCAGCTGTTTAGAGATGGGGTGGCACGGTGTTGCAGGTGTTAGCACTTGTGCCTCACAGCAGGAAGGTTCGGGGTTTGAATCTCGGCTCGGGCCTTTCTGTGCGGAGTTTGCATGTCCTCCCTGTGCATGTGTGGGTTTTCTCCGGGTACTTCGGTTTCCTCCCACAGTCCAAAGACATGCTTGTTAGGTGAATTGATCAAACTGTAGGTGGGAGTGTTTGTCTATATGTTAGCCAGGGTGTACCCTACCTCCTGCCTGATGACACCTGGGATAGGCTCCAGCAGACCCCTGTGACCCAAGTGTGGAGGAAGCAGGTATAGAAGATGTTTAAAGATTCTGTATCTATAGATCATCCTTTTGAAACACAGGGTGACCACACCAACACTCCTCGATTTCAAATAGTAATAATATCAAAACTCAAATGAATACTACTACAATATTGGTGGCTATAGTTGCATAAATTAATAAAGTTTCATGTGGTATCATCATAGATACTCAATGTGCAGCCTCCCCTTGGTTCTCTGCAAACATCAATGCGATAATCAAGCTCGGTCCAGATGTTTTGCAGCATATCTGGCGTCACCGCATATAGAGCTTCACTGCTGCAGATCATCCAGAGTCACAGGTAGTGGAGGTAGAGAAACTTTGTCCTTCACATCTCCCCTTAAGAAAAAAAAATCCGGTGATCGAGAACTTCTAACTATTTGAAATCAGTGGGTGGTTGTGTTGTCACCCAGTCCATCAGAGCATCAGGCCTTAAACCATATTTTTTAGGCTGGCAGTTGTGTAGATTTTATCTGTTTTACTTTACAGAGTTCTGTGTTGTGTTGAGTTGTATTACTTGTCGAGAAGGTTATGTGTTTGCCTTGTTTGTCTATTTGGTAGAAACATTGCGGGAAAAAAAACATTAACAGATCTCATTGGTTTTTGTTGTTGTTATTGTTGTTTTAAAGGAATAAAGTAAATGAACAAATTATTAGATTTTGGGCAAGACCAAAGGACGGTATCCTGTCAAAAATAATAATAAAGTAGTGTTGCTGGTTCACCACAAGAGGGCAGTCTGTAGCATCAGTACAGCTGGATTATGCCTGAGTGGAGGTTCTCTGGGTGCTTTCTAGCATTGTGTTCAGTGGTTATTTTATTATTTCTAATTTATATGAAAGCACTTTGAGTCACTTTGCTGTGCATATAAAGGTATTATCATTATTATTATTCATAGTATTAAACCAAACCTGGATGGCCAACACATTGTGAAGGATTTGGGAATTAGCACAAGTGAAAATGTGTGTGTCTGGTTTGACAGCCTTCAGTATTTCAGCCTTGTGCTCATGTGTTGCGTATTGTGAACTCAATGTTCCAACCTGATGCCATATTGTTAAGAAACTACATATTGCACAGAGATTGCAGAGAAGCAGGGGTTGACACAAGCCCAGCAGTTAATTTTTGGCCTCCTTTCTCCTTCTCTGGCAGGTCATTGCAGCCATGTAAATTACACACCGCCGCCGTGGCGAGGCCTGAGTTCACTGATGAAGATGTCCAATCGTCCACGAGTTCAGATAAATGCTCCCCATGTGGGGATAAGGTCTAACAGCTTTTTCAGTCCCGCCACGCATGTCTGCTTGTGTGTGCTGTGTATCTGCAGCTACACACAGGCCATACATCACACCGCTCAGTCTGCAGCAGGATGAAACATAGGATTAGACAGTTATATCAAGACAGCTACAGGAAAAAGCAGCAGCAGAAGTTGCCTTCATGTTTTTAAACCAAGACCTTTCTGGCTTGTGTTCGGTGAGTGATATAGTAATTTCTGTTACATCAACTGTGACAAATTCTGATTAGATCTTTCATTTATAAAAATCACATGTAGGTCTCGTGTCTGGGGATGTGATTTTCTACTATTTATGTTCAGTCTAGTCTTGAATTACATCTTAATCCCATGTGGAAGGGGGGAAAATGTCAGTCTGTAACACTTTTGCACACTTTCATCAGCAGTGTGAACAGCTATTAGTTACTCAGGTCTCTCCTGGCCTCCTGATCTTAGTCTACACAGCGTGCCGCAGACACCCGTGTATCCAGAGCTGCTGGTTGTGTGGTTGTGAGCTTTTAGCTGGATGAGCCTGCATCTCGTTCCCACAGAAATCAATTAAACCTGTCAATGCTCATTGATCTGCAAGGCAGAGGATCGAACCAGCTGTTGAAGGAT
>OOFC01047860.1:9709-22653 GCA_900323345.1 Pseudochromis fuscus
GTATTAAAATTTAACACACTACATGATGGAGAGTCAAGCTGTGTTAAAAATGCAGGAGCCACTTTAAAGGAATAGAAACATTGAATGTAAATACAGTACAGCTTTTAATATGATAATATTAATTAGAAAATAACATTTCAGGCAGATTTGACCTTTTATGAGCGTTTTGTGTGGCAGTCTTAATCCCCATGTGATGTCAAAGCATTTCAGCCAATCAGAAAACTCTCCCATTTTTCTAATTACCGTATTTTCCAGACTATAAGCCACTACTTTTTTCCCACGCTTTGAACTTAAACACGGGTGTGGCTCATGTATCAGCGGCACAAAGCTTGTTAGCTTTTTACAAGCTAGCAAGCTCCGTGCCGCCGATACATTTAGCCTCGTCACATCAGACCCGGTCAGAGTGGACCACATGAAACTGTTTGCATAAATTCAGTAGCGGCTTATAAACAGGAGCGCTCAATACTCCGGAAAATACGGTATCTAACTTTCGTATCGTGACGTGTTTCCCACAAAAGCAAGATATGTAGGCGGGACAAAACATTTGGTGCAATTTGATTGGACACAACAAAACACCTCTGCTAGCTAGCTAATGTTAATAGCTAATGTTAGTACTATGTAAAGCCACATGTAAGTCAAAGCTGACGCCAAAAACAAATCCGATAAATCCGTGTGTTTATTGTCGCCTAGCAACAGAACTGAAGCCATGTAACAAACTGAACCATTTGCATCTCGACTAACATCTGAATCCAAATCAACACTTTACAGTTTGTTACAAACTAACTAATGATACTGCTCCACAAACTACTGATGACTACTACACCTGCTACTGTGTTAGTGTTTGCACTAATCTGAACTGTGCTGCTAACATCAGGTTGATTGACAGGTGGATGGAGGGATACTATTGGTTTAAATTGCTCTGAGCAAGATGATGACAGTCGCATCTTTTTTTTCTCTCAACCTGGAATTAAACATGATTGAACTGTGATATAAAATAAAAATGTAATATTTGGCTAACATCTTTCAGGACGTGAACAATACGACCACTGATGTGATCTAAAAGTATCAAAAAGACCTTTTTCATTTCAGATGGACTCATGTGAGGAATAGATTCAATTAGCTTACTTTGGTTAATTAAAAAAGCACTGATGAACTGTCTGACACTGTGTAATAGTCTAATATATTGATCCAAGCATTTTGCTCACTGAGTACAATTCACATGAAGGCACAGAGTTGTTCAATCATAAAAAGCAGACAGTCAAATCCACCTGCATAAACAGTGGCCCCTGCTGGATCCTCCCGGACATGGTCTCTCATCACAGTGTCAACACCTCTGCTCACACAACTCTCTCTTTTTGTTGTTGCTGAAACTGGATTCCTCTCTTCCCTCTCCACATCCTCCTCTGTCCACAAAAAGAAGTCTTTTATCCTCCTCTGGATCGGAGGCCATGAAACGTGTGCACTTTCGAAACATTTTTCTTCTTTTCTGTTTTTTTTTTTTTTTTTTTTTAAATCCCCCATCAAGGAAGCATCCCTGGGCGGATCGGCCTTTTGTGTTTTGTTGGCTGCTGCTGCTTCAGCGGTAGTGTTTGGTCAGGAGTTATCTTCCAGGGTGTCATTCAGATAAACCATGCAGCTGTTTAGGTGGAAAGGAGAAGGATATATCATGGTTTGCTCGGTGGGTGAAATTACACAGGAGAGCAACAACAGTGTGTATTACAAAAGGGAAGTGCAGGTTCCCGATACATCGATTTGAAGAGATAACCTTTCTGAGTCTTCATTATGTCCACCACATGTGTTTAAATATAGACCCTGGCGACCGCATGAGGAAACAGCGGGGAGGACACTTTGAGTTCTCACCCAAAACCAGGGAAACCTGCATCCTATCTAATATGGTGTTTGCAGTGTTCACAGGGTCGTAATGGTCCACAAAGAGACGCCAAATAAGTTTTATCTCCGTCCCGACAATTTGTGCAGTCATTTGTTGTTGTTGTTGTTTTTTCAGATTGCTTGTGGCACCCCTCTCTACACTCTCAGATTTTCAAATATCTGTTTGCAGGGGGATGTGTCAGTTCCGAACAGATGACCTAGTTTTTACACACGCACAATCTTACAAACATTGAAAGGCCCCTCCACATACATTACGTGTCTGCTCTGAAATTCATCTCCTTTTATACCAAATTCAGTTTACAGCGAGGGCTCGAATGGCTGCGGAAAACGTCAATTACGGAATCGGTTAATTTTTAATTATCGTCGGCTGCTCTCTGTACACAGCTGCTCCACAGTTGACTTGTTTTTTGTATTTTTTTTTTTTTTTTCCTCCCTTTCCTCCGCGTTTAATTGGAGCTGAAACAGCATGACCTATTTTGTTTGGAGAGAATGTATACTTTATCTGTGCCTCCTCAGAAGGTGGCCTTGAGCTTAATTTGCAGCGCTGTGATGATGGTTTCTCCTCAAAGTGTAATGCATTACAGATTACTCATAACCTGTTTAACATCGGGAAGGCAGCAAATTCATCAGCCGGATTACATAAAGCCAGGAACATGTGATTCCTTTCACGTACTTAGCAAATTCTTAAATTAATCATGCTGCTGCTGGAGGAATGACAAAGCAACTTTCACCCCACAAATTCGGATTTTGTTACTTTTATTTAAAGTGAGATACCTGCCAACTGTTCCCATAATGATATATATATGAGAGGGACTCTGACTTCCTCCTGGTCAGTGATGAGGGGCCGTATTAGAAACAATCTCTGGCCTTTAAAAACAGAAAGGGTCTCGGCACTGTGCAGTAAAATAAATCCATCCACTTTAAATGGATAGCTCTTAATGCACAGTGTCTGTAAGTGTTTAACCCACATGTATGACTCTAAACACACGACATACACGAAGCCCCCTCCCTAACACACACACACACGGTAACTCACAGAAAGGATAGTGTGACTGATCCAGCAATCCTGTCATTGTTTTGGTGAAACAGAGTCGCCTAAGCTGCTATAATCACTCGTTTAGTGTTGCAGCAACAAACGCTTATTTTTAGATGTTACCAATCCAATCATAAAAAATAAAAAAAAATTCAATCCCTCGTCAACCTTTACTAATGCACCGGTCCATTTGCTGTTGTTGTGTTGATTATTACTATTATTTTAATAAGCCATCTCCCCCTCCCCCCTTCCAGAGGCTCAATGTCCATTTCAGATAATACCATTGTGATTTAGGCAGACAAAAAGCCTGGATGTCAGATCGTGAGCCGACTAAAAGCCCGAGTTAAAGCTGCGCCTCTATTGACACTAAAGAGCATTTTGCATTGTAAAGTCCATCATCATTTAATCTGTGGATAAATATGTCTGCGAGTGATTATGTCTTTCTTCAGTTTGTGCTGATGGTGCAGGAAAAATGTTGGGATATTGTTGAAGCCAAGACAATCGGCTGTGGTTTTAAGGTGCGATGTTGCCTTTTACACAAAGTGGAGCAGAGGCAGCTGATAGATGGCTGCAGGTTTAGAGACACAGATTAGAGTTGCTTAGCCGTTGTCTTTCACTGGGCTCTTTCCACTGTGCTTGTACTTTCCCCCTTCTGGTTATCACTTTCAGCTCAGTGGTTTGTGCTGTTTATGCAGTGGCTCTCAATCTCATTGTCTTTGCATGATGCTTTTGGACTGTGCAGGGAAAAAAAAGGACTGGCCTAAATATGAGGACACAACTCATGATTCCTCAAAAGTTGAACTGACATTTGAATTCTCCTCACTTTTGTATAAGGAATTAGAGACGCTGTAATTACTTCTGCCAAGGAGGTTATGTCTTTCCCTGCATTGGTTTGATTTTGTTTCTTGGCAACATTAGGACAAACCGACTGAATGGGTCTCTACGTTTTTTTAAATTGGGTATTCTCCACAGAACAAATGGGATCCAGTCCAAAAAAAATCCCCAAATCCCAGAAATCCCTTGTTACTGCTAATGGGTGAATGTTTTAACCAGATATTATAACACCACCAGAGGGCAACAGTGTTCAGCCTATAGCATCGTTATGCCGTGGTCAAGGTTAATGCTCTCTGAGTGTTTTCTAGCTGTGTGCATGTATTTGTTTTGCATACATTTGTAGAACCTGCTGTGTGTTGTTTGACAGCTTGTGTTGCTAGCATGCTAGCATGCTACATTTGCCTGCAACATTTATCCCTTTTTAACATACCCACACGTTCTTGGTTATTTGTGTCTTCATATTATTCAGGGTTTTGGAGAAACCACCATGGTATCAGGTTTACTCAGAAACTAGTCCCTAGTAAGCAAAGTGGAAGCTAATTAGCATGCTAAGAAGCTTCTACTTTTTGTGTGTTGTTAATGTTTCCACTGTTACATTTCTTTCATGTTATTTCAGTGACTGCTGAGTCATTAGGTGCTTACATTCACTTTGAGTATTGTGTTTGTCACACATTCGTCACATAAGGGGCTCTTGCTAGCATTAGTTGATCCATGGTGTAGTTGTAGTAATGCCAAATGACCACACTGACAAAATACTAAAAAATATTCACTGTTAGATGTTTTGTAAATATGAAACTCTGCCATATAATTTACATTTACCGTATTTTCCGGACTATGAGCGCACCTGGCTATAAGCCACTATTGAATTTATTCGAACAGTTTTATGTGGTCCACTCTGACCGGGTCTGATGTGACGAGGCTAAATGTATCGGCTGCACGGAGCTTGCTAGCTTGTAAAAGCTAACAAGCTCCATGCCGCTGATACATGAGCCACACCGGTGTTTAAGTTTAAAGCGTTGGAAAAAAGTAGCAGCTTATAGTCCGGAAAATATGGTAGTTAAATAAAATTCATGTTAACAAGTTACGACGAGGAAAGCCTTTTTGAAAGCTAACCAACTTGACACTAACCAGTACAAAACTGTCAGCAAAAGTAAACAAGTATGGATGTCTTAGATCAGCTAGCCACTGAACTGCTGTATCGAACAAGATTTTTAACCGTCACATGTCCAACAAAATTTCTCATCATTATTTACGAGTGTTTTCAAGAACATTTGCTAACTTTTTCTCTTTTATTTGTTGTTTGATTTTATAAAATAATGATGGAGAAGCAGCAGCCAAATCCACACTGTTAATGAAACCACTACGTCGTATGTTTTCTGTGCATACCCTAAAAATAACGAGGAGCTATGTTCATGCTTGTCGCTCGTCTGGACCCGACACCCGGCGACTGCATCTTCCTCAGATTACAACACACGTAAAGCTTTCTAAATGTTGCATCTTTACAGTGACAGGCAGAGGTGTGACGTGCTCTGCCGTGTCTTATCCTACAGATCTGTGCGTTCCCCTCGTTCTGTACCGTCGCCGGTGACGATATGTAAATAGTTCCAGCTTGTGTTCGCTGGCGCTCCTTTGTTCCACCTCCACCAACAAAGGTGTAGATCTGATGCCCTGAGAACAGTTGTCTCTCCCGCTCACTCTCTATCACTGCAGTGGGAGCGGGAAAGACAGAGCCTCAGGTTTGGTTCTTAGCGGGACACGATGCTGTCAGGGCATCAGGTGAGAGCATGTCATGAGCCCCCACATCACACCCACCCACCCAACTCCACTTCTCACTTAATCAGTTCTGACACAATGCCAATTCCACAGTGGGTGGCGCGTACAGCTTTATTCATAGATGTGGCAGTCGGGCAGCGATCAGATCCCAGACTCTGGTCCTGCTGTATCAGGTAGCACGCAACACTGGTCACTTACACGTGTTATTGTTGTTTGATTTTAAGCGGTGCTGCTTTTATCAACGCTCTGAAAATCATTCGTCAAGCTGAAGGCATTTGATGGTCCATCAGGACGTCTTTCAGGGGCTATTACACCTGATGGAATGAAAAAAGCAAGCGGTAGATGACCTGAACCCATAAGCCTCTTCATACTGGGAAAACAGTGGAAAATAGGTGCAGCTGTTAACCCAGTCACCGCTAAATTTAAGCACTAACTTCAATGAAACTGCGGCTGAGTGTCCTCAGGGCTTAGGCAAACAATTTACTGAATTGAGCCAGACATAACTGAAAAAATCATGTCTGCGGCACGTATAGCTGCTGTATGGTTTCTATTGTTGCCTCTGAAAAGCTGAACAGGAACTGCGAAGCAATCATAAAGCATGCAGGGAAGCAATTTCTTTCTCTTATTCAAGTGAAAAATTATTCCGTGCTGTCACAAAAGACTCCCTAACAAGGTGCTTTAAACTCTCTGGCAGTGCATTGCTGCGGGGTGTCAAAGAGTGGATAAGATATAAATGAAGCTTAAACTCAAAAGTCTGTTTCTGGTAATAGCAGCATTTCGTTCCTTCTCCAATGCGCTTTTGATGTGGAGCTAAGATTAACAGTGTTAAATCGTCTACTTCACTGTCTCAAACCAACAACACGGGCATAATGAGCAGAGGGTTGACAACAAGAGCACGTCTTTGAGGTGCACGAACGTCGAGGAGATTTATTTTGTTTGCTTTTGTGCAGGTTGTTGTATTAGAATTCAGCCTCTTTCATGCATGCCACCTTTGACCATTGTGTATTATTAAAGAGAGGCGAGGGATTTAAGGGGACAACGGAGGAATACCCAACCACTGAGGAATGTTCCCTTTCATCTCGTCCTAATCCTCCATCATGTGATCCCGGCCAGCGATGGTTGGGCGGCGGAGGAGGGAACGAGGTGCCAAGGAATCCGGGAGCTCGGGCCCGGCTGCTCTCTGGAGAGCGCTCCGGCATGGCAGCAGAGATTTGCACTTCGAACGTGTCGATCCCTCAGAGTTAATGAGGCCTACTGTTTGGGCTTCCATTATCAGCCTGCCGCATCCCGCACCGCGCCGAGCAAAAGTCATGCATCATAAAGTTTAGATGCTCCCTGATACATTGTGGACAGTAAGCAGAGCTCAGCGTTTCTGACGGTGGAAATAAACTCTGCAGAACATTGACTGTACTCATTTCAAAAACACTCTACATTTACATCACCGCCTTTAATGGCGATCTACATTTTATTGTCTTGAAACTCTGACTGAAGCATAAGGTGAGTGAGATTAATTCAAATTAATCCATAGATGCCTGGGTTGTTTTACCTCATTCATATCCCATACTACAATTATGGGCAAAAACTGGCCTGTGGGCCCCAGGTACTAGCTAACATTTATCTTCCTTGTGTGTGTGTGTGTGTGTTATATTTATGCTTGTATATATCCTTTTTCAGAAATGTACTATCGGCAGAAGTATGGCTTGTGTTAATAAACTAACATTTTATACTATTTTACTATAGCTACTATTAGAGTTTAATAAATATTGTCATATGCAAAAATTAAATTGTGCATGTCTGCACTGTGTCTGGAAAACTCTGGCCCCTTTAATGAACCATGCTAAAAAAAAAAAAAGTTCCCCATAATTGAAACTAATTGCTGACCCCTGCCACACTATTTATACAAGGCAGATTAAGCTTTATATGAATAGAATGAAATCCATATTAGTCAGAGCAGTAATCACAAATCAATGTAACATAATTGCGATGTGGTTATTTCACAAAGCGTTATTTCACTGTTAGGCAAATACAGCCAGAAAAAAAAGGCCTGTGCGTTAGTAGCAGCGGGTTGATACAGCTGAGGTAATTATATGAGACTCCCTCATCAGTCCTAACTTCTCTCGGGACTGCTAATTAGACATATGTTGCGCTTTGAATTGCTATGTAATTTTCATGTTCCAGTTCTGCTTTTAAATGATCTGATTAATGAGTGGCACAAAAACTAATTCCTCGTCATCAGTGACCTCGGTTACGTGTTCATTTGCAGAACGGCTGTCGTCAAACCCGCCAGTAACCAAGAAAATGCAGTTCTGCTGTAAACCTGTAGCCCATGCACTGCAGCATCGTGCTGCTGTGACAACAAGCCAAAGAGACACACTTTTGTGTCGTGGTGTCTACGTTTTGGCACCGGCACAGTGACACAACACTGCTGCCATGAGGTCAGACTAGCTAGCACAAGTTTGATCTTTGGGATTGTTAACCGGTACGCTGTTATTTAAAGAGCTTAAGTTATAACAAGGTTCAGGTTCATACCTTTGTCTTTATTACCTCCACCAAGGAGGTCATGTTGTTGCCAGGGTTGGTCTGTCTGTCTGCTCATTCTTCTGTTATGGAAAAACTACTGAAAACTTTTGAAAGGAAATAGGATATTACCAAAGAAACACATTCAAATTTGAGGCAAGATCGGAAGATGATCTTGTCTGAAAAAGAAAAAAAAATCCCGACTGTCACAAAAGGTGAATGTTTTACGAGATAGTGTTGCTATTTCACCACTAGAGGGCAACAGTGTTCAGTGTGTAGCAGCAGTACCGCTGCATTATGCCTCGGTGGAGGTCTGTGCTCCCTGAGGGCTTCTGGTTTAAAAAAGGATTTTGTTTTGTTTTTGACATTTCAACACTAAAACACTGATAAAGACAAATAGTTTGAGGAAGAACAAGGACCTGAGCTGAATAAAAATACATTAAAATAAATTACACAGGGTGTAACATAGTCCTGGGTATACCACCTGAATTTTCAAACTATACAAATGGAGTCAATATTAGCAGAGGAGTTGTTAGACAGGAGCTATAATTACTCTTTCATCCCCAATACAAAAATATATTTTTGCACTAAATCTCCTATTGACGAATCTAATTCCTTTATGTGACACAGAATAGATTAGTACAAAACCCGACCCTTTGCTAGCATTCACCCGGCTCCCAGATGTCACAATTAGAAGACCTCAAAGGTCAGCTCGGATCTCGACCCACGTTGCAATATTGAAAATCAAATCTACTGTAAAGATTCTGCCGGCCCCAGATCCAGGGAAGGTCATCCAAGTGTCACTGATTTCTGAAAAAGCTCGGCCGCGCAGCACGAAAAGAGTCAAGTTCAGGCCTCCAGGGTGTCTGAAAAGGACACACACGCACCTGCGACGGGATTGCGCCGTGAGCCGGAGCTGGGGGAGGCGAGGGGGGAGATTCTCGGGCTCTGAGGATGATTGGCAGAAAATGTCAGGCACAACACGTCAGCCCCATACAGACACACAGCAGGCAGATGTCAGAGACTGCATGATAAGAAGGAGGGCAGGCTCACAAGGAAACGGAAGGAAGTGGCATCTTCAGAGAGTTATGTCATCCTCCCAGAATCTCTTTACAGATTAGGCCCCAGCACAGCTCTCACCTGAAGTCTTTTTGTACTCTGAGTACGACTACACAACTATCTCCCGACCTATCACCCAAATGTACAAGACTTAAAAAGCAGCTTTCTTCTAATGTTTGCCTCCTCTTTTTTCCTCCTGCTATCATCATTTTCCAAACACAAGGATTAGTCAGGGTCACAGCTTTTTTTCCATCATACTTGTATTGCACAGAAGGAGAATGCACAACCTTCTGGGCTGCACACCACCGGGGCCTGAGCCAGGGTCAGATATCTCAGAGGGGAAAGGCAGACGAAAGGCCGTCCACTGCATGTTAATTGCACCGAATGTGTTTTGTTTGACCTTGAGAGAGCGCTTCATTCTGATTTATTAAAGTCAGGTTTTATGGAGTTGAAGATGGACACATATTGTCGAGCAGTGCATTCACTGCACTTTTTACTTTTCAATGGAGAGGTGGGATGGAAAATATTTTTCATCAGCTCTTTTAACTTTGTGAATTACAGCTGCTGTGTGTCCTCTGTCTGGTCCGCAGGGCAGTGCTCCTGTGGCTCACCCCGAGGACGAGCTGGAACGTCTGACCAAGAAGATGCTGTTTGACATGGACAACCCTCCGTCTGAGGAATACTTTGGTAAGATACTATGACTCCTTCACACTTGGTTAGAAACTCACCGGTTTCTCCACCACAAAGGTTCTGGTTCTAGAGCGGGTTCTGTTCTGGATCCGTGGCATTAAGGTGCCGCTTTGCAAACCTGCCCGCAACTTTACCGATTAGTGCTGTCACCAAAACAACTAGCTTTTTGTTTGTTTGTTTATTTTTTGCATCCTTTTTTACACCTACAGAAAGTGACATATTTACGGCTCGCGCTTTAGATCTTACTAATTTCTTTATAAGGAATTTTTTATGAAGTTTTTAGCTTTCATGTGATCATTGATGTGACGTGACTGTAACTAATTAAAAAGATGAAACAATCAGGAGCTTTAGAGAAAGTTTAATGCTGCGTTAATCACTGAGCAGTGCTGTGGCTATGACCTTTGACCTGTGGAGCCCAAACCAACAATCATTTTTGTTGTCACATTAGTTCAAATCTGTTGTATAATTTGAATCATTCATTTTGATCTGATTTTAACTATTAAGCACATAGTGTATGGTTACAGCAATATCTACATCAATACAAAGTCTAAAACAAATAATATTTAATGGCAGTTTAGTTTTAAAGATAACGTGAAGCTCCTCTTTAATGTGCCATTTTAGTGGTTGCTTGCTTTGGCGTGCTAGCAGGTGTCAGATGGATTGTAGCTGCTCAGTGTTTGGCACCTGTGGCTATAATCAAGTTAATTTATTTTCTAATTTCTTTTTATTAAAGTGATTTTTAGAATTAAAATGAATTCAATTTGTCTACAGTATTCTCGCTACTATGAAAGATTTCCAGCTAGCTTAGACATATTAGCATCAAAATATCAACACAATAAAAAGGTTCGCCATGAACATACTACCATTAAGAGCAGCTAGTTACCGTATTTTCCGGACTATAAGCCGCCATTGAATTTATTCGAACAGTTTCATGTGGTCCACTGTGACGACACTAAATGTATCGACGGCACGGCGCTTGCTAGCTTGTAAAAAGCCACATGATACATGAGCCACACCAGTGTTTAAGTTCAAAGCGTCGGGAAAAGTAATGGCTTATAGTCCTGGAAATACGTTGGATAATAATAATGTTGGAATTAATTAAATAAATTGACTCAAAAATGGGATTTTTCATCCCTGTCTAGAAATTGTATTTTTTTATTTTGGGCTTATGCTAATTTAGCTAACTAGCGACAAATGTACAGTAGCGTAGCCATGCTGCATAGTGGACCAAATGAATAGAAAGAACAAATACACACCTTATTTCTATGTATTTTATTTATCTAACCTTCTTTTAACCAGGAAGCCTCTTGAAATACAAGCACAATATTAGCATCTACGCTGCGAACAGCTGACTTCCTGTTTCCCAGTCACATTCATGAAGGCAGTGAGGTGTAACTTTAAATCTTTAACTGTTCCTCTTCGTGCTACTTTTTTGTCTAATCGATTTCTTCCAGGTTTTGTTTCCACACAGCAGCATCATTTGTGTGTCCTTGTTGTTTATTGCAGTGATGTGTTGGTTCTGTGTTGTGCTGTAGTTACTTCATGAATCCTGCATCAGTGCCTGAACAAATCCAAACAGTAATTTCTGCTATAAATGGACCTGTATTCTCCACTGTGAGTGTCGGTGGCACAACAACAGTCACTCCATAACAATGGCTTTCACAGGTGATAGTAGCAAAGTGGCTAAAATTAGCCCGTGACTCAGTGTTTGATGCACATGTAACTACGACTGGGAGCAGCGTCGCAGACAAACATCTTTCTTTTTGATACAGTTTAGAAGCGGTTGTGTAAACATTATCGCAGGCAGTGAGATCTCATTAGGAGCACTCACTCTGTCACTTTGCACTGTGACATTTTGTGAAACTAAAAGAAGAAGCAAACAGGCTCCTCTTCTGAAAACAAACCAAAACCACTGCTTGTACTATAAAGCTCCTCCTCTTAATTGCTAAACATAATATGGGATAGTGGGTTAATAGAATACAAGTGGCATAAGGTTTCCTAGATTAGCCACCCAGTGACCCACAAAGTTAGTTTGGCCTCACTTGATCATTGTTTTTGGAAAATGTCCGGAGGCTCCTGAGCACAGTGCAGGTGTGTTATGATACAGCCGAAGCCAAGCGAGTTTTCTTGGTGCTTGTTATCCATTAATTTCCATGGTGTAGAAACAGCAGCGGCAGTCTGAGGAGCAGTCCTGAAGGTACAGTCTCAAAAACTGTATCAGTGTGATCAAAGGATCAGGATTGCTCAGGCTATAATGAGAATGAGAGATACAGTAAAGGCTTTGGACAGATGAAACATCCAGATCGGGATAAAACTGTGTCTTGTTTGATTGTCCATCTTTTTTTCTTTCTTTCTTTCTTTACAGCATTTCTCTTTTTTCCAGTGAAGCACTTGATATTCAATTTTGTTCTCATTTGAAAATATATATTTATATATATATATAACTGCCAGGATTAAACAAAATACCAATTTTTTTAATACTATTTTGCAAAATAGGATTCAAAAGGCAAGGATTCTGTGCATTTATATTTCATTTCTATTTTTCCGCCCTCTGCACCCTCGGCTGCCAGCGAGTGCCATCCCTCTGCCGCTCTCTCTTTTCGAGCCTTTAATCCCCTTTGCCCTGGAATTAGTTCCCATGCCCATTAGATACCTCATTCAATACATTCAGTGAGACTCCGGAGCAGCTTTATATCAGCACATAATCACACAGCACACCATGATAGCATGTGTAGGTGTATTATAGCTACAGGGACATGTATTTAACCGGTATTAAGGGATATTCAGCTTCACGTTGCTGCGCACTGATGTAAAGACCTTAATTGGTTCACATTAGACATAGGTCAAATGGATCTGCTGGCTTAAGCAAAGTGTAGTCATTTTACAGAGGAATGGCCTCGCTGGCCTAATTTTTTTTTTTTTTTTTTTTTGGGTGAATGTGTTCGCAGTGCGGTCCTGGCATGAACTCTGTGTACTGCTATACCATGCATGCAGTGTTTGCCAGCTATAAGGCTGAATGGCTAAAGGCTGGGAAAGCAAGGACACGGGAGTTGAGAAATGGGTCATATGTGAGCTGAGGTAGCCAGAGCAAGTTAGGGATAGCGTGTGCGTCCCCAGCTGACAGCGGCTGGCTGTTGCTGGAGTGGAG
>OOFC01047862.1:7448-21264 GCA_900323345.1 Pseudochromis fuscus
AGAAGAAGAAGAAGAAGAAGAAGAAGAAAAAGAAGAAGAAGAAGAAGAAGAAGAAGAAGAAGAAGAAGGACGTGCATTGTGCTCTCTGAGTGCTTCCTAGTTGTATTACTGTTTCATCACTGATCTCATGTCAGAATCAGAATCAGTACAGAAAACATTATTGATCCCCAAGGGGAAATTGGATAAAAATGAGGAACACTTCACAAATTTGCACATCATCCACCCCCATCCAGCTGTATACTACACTAGATCCATGCTTATAATAGCAAAATAAATGTGTTTTCTTTTTCTTTGTAACATTTTAAAAAAACTCCAACAAAATGATCAGAGAAACCAGAAAGGAAACAATGTTTGTCTCACAAACAAACACACAGAAGGATTCTTCGGCTACATACAGTTGTGCTCCTAAGTTTACATACTCTGGCAGAAATTGGGATTTTTTTTTGGCCATTTTTCAGAGAATGTCAATGATGAGAGAAAAAACTTTTTTCACTCATGGTTAGTGGTTGGATGAAGCCATTTATTGTCAAACAACTGCATACTCTTTTTGAATCACAGTGACAACAGAATCCACTCAAATGAACCTGATCAAAATGCAGTTGTTTGACAATGGCCAAAAAAATCACAAATTCGGCCAGGTTATGTAAACTTACGAGCACAACTGTACGTGTCTCTTTACAGATGTGAGATGACATAAACGTTGTCGTGTTCCTAACACATTTTTGTTTTGCCACAGGATGTTGCGGACTTCGAGTGGGCGATGTGGTTCTCTACATTCCGCAATCATATCCTTTTTGCTCTCACCGGTCATGTGATCTTTGCCAAGATATTTACTGTGATAGCTCCAAAGGTGCGGGCATGTGTGTGTGTGTGTGGTGTGTGTTTTGTAGAGAGAGAAAGAAAAAGACTGACTTGACTTTGCATGTTCTTTTGTTTCTTTTATATTTGTAAGTCAAGTCAAACACATTATTGACTTGATGCATGAGCATGAGTTGCATTCTGGTAGACAGAGATTTTGTTTGAGTGGTTTATGTGAATATGTTGACATACAGTGCATTGTGTTTTAAACATGTTTTCTTTCTTATTTTATGCTTACAATGAAGATTGGTATAGATGGATGTAAGGTAACATTAATAAACTTGTGAATTTTGTAACATTTGTCACGTGTTTCATTTAAACCATTGATAACGAAAAGCAGATTTATTTATTTTCCCCACAATTTAAATGTTCCATCCTAATGTCTGTCTGTTGTCAAAGATACAGGAATGTTATTGCACTAACTTGCACTCTTCATGTGTGTTGCTTTGTGCATCTTAAAACAAAACAAGAACCTGTCCCCACGCTGACACTGGCCCCTTTTTACCCACAGCACAGATCCCTGATCTTTGGTGTGTATGGTGGTTTGGCAGTCCTGATCACGATGGGCTGGACCTTCATGGCTCTGGTTTTGTCTCACTGCATCATACTGTACAGCGTCGCTCTAGTCAAGAGGAAATGGATGTGCTTCGCTGCAGGCCTGATCACGCTGGCCTCCATCAAGCTGGAGCCCTATAACTCCTGGCAGGTGAATGCTGTGTTCCCTCATTTATATTAAGCTGTGGAAGTTAGTTGTAGACACCTATCTTGTGATTTTGTAAATTTTACAGACCAGGAAAATGATCAATGTCTATTATACTTAGCAATAAACATAAAAGTATGTCACTGGACATGGTGCTGTTATATGTAATACCATGCAAAAGTAACACAATACTATAACACTTCTACAGCCAAACTGTTCTTGTTTTCCACATTTGCAATGATGATGTTTGAGACTCAGAGACCTGCGACTCCTCCTGCAGGAATCCTTGGTGACTGGTTCTTTCACCCTGCAAGACATCCTGTTCTATGGAGGCTGTGGCTTCAGCATCATGCGCTGTATGAGTTTTGGCTTAGAAAACTGTGAGAAGAAGGACGGCAACTACACGTTCTCCCATCTGCTGAGATATAACTTCTACCTCCCATTCTTCTTCTTCGGACCTATAATGACTTTCGACCGCTATCATGCCCAGGTGAGCTTTAAAAAGGTAACTGAATGTGAACACACATCAGTAAAAATGAACAGGGAGCACCGTCCTGACCTATGACAAGAGTTTTTGAGTTGTTACTCATAAGATCACATTGTATGAGAGACTCCTGAAGGCCCAAGCAATCCCACATATAAATTAAAACCTGTGGCGGGGACATCAAATATTTGAGGTCCATACATTTTAAATAGAATAAAGTCTCTTCTATCCCATTTTCTACTGTAACTGCCTCCATGTTCAAAACTTTATTCAATATTTATTTAAAGAAATTTGGAACAAACCTGATCATTAATTTTTTAAGTCACTGCAGAATTTAATTACAGCTCTAATGTATGATATGCTGGGATTGCCGTGTGTTATTTGTTCACATTACTGTAAGCTTTTATTCCACAGGCAAACAACACTGAGCTGACGCGCAAGGAGAGGGAGATGTGGAACATCACCACCAAGGCCTTGTTGCATCTGGGAGTTATCCTGGTGGTGGATGTCTTCTTCCACTATCTTTACATCTTGACAATACCCAGTGACATGAAGCTGGTAACCAAGCTTTCTGACTGGTGTCTGGGTGAGTGGAAAAATATGCATCTTAGATATCTCATCTCATGCTGAGATTTTGTTAGTTTTCATATTTATAGTTGATGACTAGCTTCAAGTGTTTTTATTTGCTTTGCAGCTGGATTGGCTTATTCCAACCTGGTGTATGACTGGGTCAAAGCTGCCGTAATGTTTGGTGTCATCAACACTGTGTCCACACTGGACCACTTGGACCCTCCTCAGCCTCCCAAGTGTATCACCATGCTCTACGTCTTCGCTGAGACGTATGTTTGATGTGCACCAGTGACCCTAACAAGTCGCTGTTTCTTTGCTCACTCTGCCAACCCTAAAACTTAAAGTATTTAAAGTGAACATTTCTGTGTTACGCAGGCATTTTGACAGAGGCATCAATGACTGGCTGTGCAAGTGAGTGGTTTGATTTAAATTCGTGGGTTTAAACGTCATTTGCCAGTATCTGCAGGATCGTTGTCGTCCTTCGTTGTAATAAATCTGATCTGAAATTTTGCAGGTATGTTTATGACTATATTGGTGGGGATCATGATAAAATCTTCAAAGAACTTCTTGCAACCTTCTGCACTTTCGCTATCACCACTTTGTGGCTGGGCCCATGTGAACTGGTGTACATCTGGTCCTTTTTCAACTGCTTTGGCCTCAACTTTGAGCTGTGGGTGGCCAAGTTCTTCTCCCTGCCGCCTTTTTCTACCATTGAGGTAAACATAGAAAAATCCCCCCAACACCTGTTTGAGGACATACAAACACAACTCATTTCTAGTTGAGATATTTCTTTTCGATCTGTAGCTCCTTGCTGAAAAATGCTGAATCAATGAAAATGCAAATTTATCTTATTTCAGTCTGTTTGACTACTGGATATAACATGTCTCCTATTTCACTGAAAGTTCAGTCACATTGTTTGTGCAACACAAGCTTCAGGTCTCTGCTTCACACAGCAGGATTTGCCTCCAAATTAGTTTGTTATGATCACAAATTTTCTTGCAAATCCATGGGTTAGACACTTCTTTAAAAACATCTCTGTTGAGTCTTCTAACTCATAATCAATTCATGAAACTTTGCTGAGAGTAATTTCACCTCTGATCCCTGAACGTATGCATGTATCTTCTGCTTTTAGGGTGCGATGGGTGAAGCCATGTCACGCAGGATCCGTGGTGTGTTCAATGCTGCCAACTTCTGGGCCATCGTCCTCTACAACGTCCTTTCCCTCAACAGTTTGGAGTTTGCCAAAATGGTGGGCAGGAGAATCATTTTCAAAGGTAAGGACAACTGGAGTAAAATATATAAAGTAAAACTAAGTTTTTTCTGCCACTTCCAGTCAAAGTGAGAACAACACAGAAAGACATCAATAGCCAAAGAGTCTCGAGGGGCTCCATCCTCTATGGATTATATGACTTCAGCGTCCTCTTTCCTGCTTTCTGTCACACAGAATAAAAGTGTTGTTCAGAGGGTTTACTGCTGTCGAACTCACAGCGCAGAGAGCTGCATTTGTTTAAAGTCATACTTCTGTTCCTGTTTCTTCTTCTTCCTCTCCTTTTCCTTTTCCTCCATCATTCCTTCCTCTGTCCTTAATTTGTAGGTTTCCCTCTGTCCACGCTCTCTGTGCTGCTTGTGACCTACTGTGGTGTGCAGCTGGTGAAAGAACGGGAGCGACAACAAGCCCTGCTGGACGATCCAGAGCCAGTGAAGCTGGTAGATGGTGGCAAAGAAAAAGCAGAATAATCAGACAGAAAAACAAAGATTCACAGACTTCATGGTCAACAGGCTCCGTCCTCGGCCTTTCACAGACAGTCAGCGCTCTCTGTACTGTCTATACTGCTCACAAGCCGGTGTTTTTAATTTTGTTGGTCAGAAGGGAGGCAATGTTTTGAACTGTGAAATATCCTCAAGTGCACTTGCTGTGGATAATTGCCACGTCCTTTGGCACAAAACCAGCCGTGGGGCATTTTGTATTTGTATTTTATCTAAGCAAAAAATCTTTAGCACATCACAAGCCTGCCAAGCTTAATTTTGCCTGAGAGATCTTCATCATCACAGTTTTTAATCATATTGAAAGAGATCGAACTTGAACAAACTTGAAATCAGGTTGTCACAAATGGAGGACAAACAGAGGGTGTTGTAGCTTGCAGCTGATTGTAATGTATATTTTCTCTACTGTCATGAAGCAATAATGCAAGTCACAATGTATAAGATCTACAAGAAGTCTACACTTTAGTGTTGGGAATGTAATAGATCTTTTATGACAGTAAAAAGTTGAATGTAGTTCAGTCACTGAGAACTGTCCAGAGAGAAACTGCCTTACTCCACTACCACACTGTCCACAGGGGATTACTTACTGTTTGTGTTGCATTTCAGCAAATCTTTCCTTCACCCTCTCCTACTTGATTCAGGCCCTAAGTTTACTATGAAAGGAAATAGGCCCAGCAGGGAACATGGGTCAGTCTCATCCTACCTGTCACCAAAACATGCTGTTTGACTTCAGTGTAGCAGGCAGAGACAAAGCTTCATGCAGACTGTAAAACCTTTTCTCATGCTGGGTTTTTAGTTAAAGATGTTTCATTTCAAATGTTTGACCTGAAATAAAGTTTTGTTTCATCCATGAGTGACACTTCTGTTATGAATCAGTTTGGAAATGATTCAAATGAATGTAATGTTTGTTTGTTTGATGGATAAGCATGGTCTGCATTAAAACCTGTTTTGAATAGAGAAAAAATTCTTTTGACAAGTGGATTATAACCATGTTGATTTGTCTGATAACTCACCCTCACTGATGTGCTGACATCTCCCTTATTCCCCAGTTAGTTTTGTTGCACGTCTTTGGCCAAACTTTGGAGAATGAAAAAGGTCTGTGTTGTGTTAATAACATGTAACCAGACACAAATGTCACTAATCCACAGATAACACTTGCTTTATACTTTTGTTTTCTGCTACATTTTCAAAAGCCATATATATAGTTGAACAATCTTAAAGAATTTAAAATAGTCACAATAAAATGTACACAGAGGATTAAAAAATGAATCTTCAGAAACCATACACCTCAAATTCTCCATTGTTTGGTTATTCTTCATTAAGGTTATCCTTTATTAAGTTATTACATAACTCAATACCCCATCTCATGTCATATGTCCTTTAAGTAAACCAAGGTTTCAGTAAAAGTAAAATATGAATGTGTGGACAGACTAAAAGTGGACTCAGTCCTCCACAAAATCACTATGGCTTCTATTCTCATTTCAAATTAGATAAACTGAGCCCGGCTGGATCTGTGGTTTGTCTTCCAACACATTCCCCAGTCACTTTCAACCAGCAGATGCCAGTGTTGTTTCACAGTTAATCTGTATTACTGTTTCTAATGATTCACAGTGGCCCCCTACAGACATATAAAACACATATAAACATGTGTCATATGCTTCATGAAATCTGCATATGATGAATGATTAAAAAAACATTTCCTGATTCCTTTCATAATCAATCATTGTGGATGGACCTGGCTTGTTATATTTTAATGATATATAAACAGTTATTATACATTTGTTGTTGTTTTAAAACTGGCACATTTAGTGTTTGTATAAATGTGAGAGGAACTGTGGTGACTTCAATGGAAGTGTTTGTAACAAGTTGCATAGTAAATATAGTAAGTATATCTTTAGGAAAAGTGGGAATATTTATTCTGTGACATGTTAGTCTTCCAGGAACTACTGTTGTCTAGACACAATTTAATGATCTAAACATCCACAGATACAATAATTAGCTCAGTGTCAGTGTAGCCAGTGTTGTCTCATTCACCGATCATCTAATGACGACTTGGAAAAAGTGTGTGAAAATATCACAATGATCAAACCCACCAAAGCTGGTTGGTGAGCTGTTCTGCTGGATTTAAACACCCTTGTTACACAGCTGTCTGTGTGAGTCAGTGTGGTGTAGTACTGGTTAGGTCCCCTTCCCTGGCCACCAAAATGGATTCCTCAGCTTTGTGAGGATCCCATCTATAAATACTCCTGACTTTACACAGTGACTGACATCCACAGACAGCTGCAGCCACCGGTCAACCAACGTGTGGAGACTATCCAAAGCAATCTGAGCAGTCCTGTGAAAGCTGACAGTCCTGCTCTGTTGTGGGAGTAAGAAGTGAGCCCAGGAAACTCAACCAGGACACGGCGGCAGAACAAAATGGCTGCACTGACTATAGACCCGGTGGAGCAGCCTCGGATGTACCAGCAGACCCTCCTGCAGGATGGACTGTGCGACCTTTTGGAGAATGACAAGTTTGTGGACTGTGTCCTCAAAATCCAGGACAAGGAGTTCCCCTGCCACCGCTTGGTTTTAGCAGCCAGCAGCCCCTTCTTCAAGGCCATGTTCCTGTCTGAGTTGGAGGAGAGCAAGAAGCGGGAGATTGTCCTCAAAGATGTGGAGCCTGGTGTTATGGGAATGATCCTGCGTTACTTATACACATCTGACATTAATCTGACAGAACAGAATGTCCAGGACATCTTCATGGTTGCTAACATGTATCAGATCCCCTCCATTTTCTCTGTGTGTGTGTCATACCTCCAAGAGAAGCTGGTGCTGGGCAACTGCCTGGCGATCTTCAGACTGGGGCTGCTCCTGGACTGCCCCAGACTCGCTCTGGCTGCGAGAGAGTTCATCTGTGAACGCTACCAGGTGGTTGTCAGGGACCAGGACTTCCTGCAACTATCCCCCAGCGAGCTAGCCATCATCATCACCTCAGACGCCCTTAACATTGAGCGGGAGGAGCTGGTGTTTGAGTCCTTGATGGACTGGGTCCGACATGATGAGACAAACCGGGCTAAGGATCTCCCAGAGCTGCTGCACTGTGTTCGTTTCAGGCTTATACCTTTGGATTACTTCAAAGAGAAAGTGGAGCGTCACCAGTTCATCCGCTTCAGCCAGGAGATCAAGAAGGAGCTGGATCTGGTCAAAGATGCTCACAAGGGGCGTCTCCCCAAACCGAAGAAGCCTGCAAGAGATGGAGCAACAGGGGGAGAAGGGAGTGAGGATGACGAGGACGAGGAGGAGGAAGGGTACCTGCCGGGTATACTCAACAACAACCCTCGCTTTGGGATGTTTGAGTTGGACCTGATACTCATGATCAATGACACGGGGACTGTGGCCTATGACCCAGTAGGAAACGAGTGCTTTGTGGTGTCAGAATCCACAGAAATTCCCAAGAACCACTGCAGCCTGGTGACGGATCAGAACCAGGTATTTGCTGTTGGAGGACTTCTCTACAATGAAGAGGACAAGGATGAACCATTCAGCTCTTACTTCCTACAGGTACTGCATCAGTCAGGAAGGCCATTGACAACAAAATTCTTATCAGTGTTTTCAGATATGGAGATTTCATGTCTATCTAATATCTCACACATCATTGTTTTTCATCCCTAGTTTGACCCAGTGAGTTCAGAATGGTTGGGGATGCCTTCACAGCCCAACCCTCGCTGTCTGTTTGGCTTGACTGAAGCTGAAAACTCCATTTTTGTTGTTGGAGGAAAAGAACTGAAGGAAGGAGAGCACGCCCTGGACTCTGTCATGATCTATGACCGACAGTAAGTTTAATGTTCCCTTTAACATGGAGCTTTAGTCCCGACTGTCCAAATGAACTTAACCATAACCAAGACACATTGTTTACTTTAGAGAGCAGTGAGGCTTCTGGGTCGTCCCATCCTTTACTGCTGAACATCAACCTTTGTCATCAGTCTGGTCATGATAGGACATCTGCTTCTTTACACACAGGTCATTTAAATGGGGAGAGTCTGACCCTCTGCCTTATCAAGTGTATGGCCATGGGACCGTGTCACACAAAGGTCTCGTCTATGTGATTGGAGGGAAGTCTGAAAGCAAGTAAGTGGCATTGTTTGATTACACACCAGGTTTGTATTTTCCCATCGTAGGTATGTTTGGAAAAGAAAGACCATTATTTGACTTTCCTTATTTAACACCTGTGCACTGTTACTGTTTATGACAGTTATATCGTGAGGTGTCATAGTTTGTTTTTCTTAGTTTTTAACACCAGGCCTATCTTTGGATAAATCAAGTACTGTGCTTCCTTAAAGATGGGGGAATATACAAAAGGGAGCTCATAGACTAAAAGTGAAAAATGAACTAACTTTTAATCTCTAGTTTGAATTAAGCTCAAAATATCCTACAATTCCCATGATGCAGCTCAACATTATCTGCCATTATACTGTCAAAGTTTTCACTTCTTTCCAACCTGACACCTCCAGTTTATGCACATGCTTCCTGTTAGAAAGTATAAAGTCTGGAGCTCAAAACAAACCAGGTGACATTGTCAGGCATTTTTTTTTAAACTTCAACAAACTGAATATTGCTGTTCTTAAAAGGTTAATTTCACATGTGTAAAATCATTGTATCAAATTATTTTGATGCAGGAAATGTATGAGAAGAGTCTGTGTCTACAACCCCACTAAGTTTGAGTGGAAGGACCTGGCTCCTATGAAGACAGCCCGCTCTCTGTTTGGTATCACCGTCCACAATAACCACATCTTTGTGGTGACAGGAGTCACAGACACAGGCCTCACCAGCTCTTCAGAGGTCTACGACATTGCCAACAACAAGTGAGTCAACAGTTTTTTATATGCCCCACTTTATCTCATTGTTATGAGGTGAAGCATCTGTCCACAGTAGTGAAATGACTCATTGAGCGTGAATAGCAGATCATTAGATCATAAAACCACCACTCGTTCTACTGGTTTGAGTATCAGCAATATAGCAGCTGATTTAACACCATCACTTCCCTATGTGTGTGCGTGGTTACTGTCCTGTTGTCCTCCAGGTGGTCTGAGTTCACCGACTTCCCCCAAGAGCGCAGTTCTCTCAGTCTGATCTCAACAGGAGGTTTCCTGTATGCAATTGGAGGCTTTGCCATGATGCCCACTGCAACCAGTGAAGAGCCCGTTCCAACAGAAATGACCGATATTTGGAGGTGAGCGCCCCCTACACATAACGTGACCACATTGGGTGAAAACAAGACCACTTTACTTTTTTCAGTGTCAAAGGATGGCGTGAAATGTAAAGATATGTTTTGTGGTTTCATTTATAACAAGCTTGCTTCCCCTTATATCTACAGTGTGTTGCAGAACTTGAGGTGTAATTGATAAAGACTGCATCCCTAATTTTCTTCCTGCTGTTGTTGGTTCTCTCCAGTACACCAGCAGCAGATGATCTTCAATGTTATTAAGTCAAATACATTTAAAGAAGCATGAAATGTAGTTTGGTCCAAGCTCATTATTGACTTTGTTCACAAGAAGGAGGAGTTTAAAAGTGGTTAGCACTGTCTCCCCACCGCATGAAGATCTGGGTTTGGGAGTGTGCATGTTTCTCTGGGTGCTCTGGATTCCTCTCACAGTCCAAACAAACATGTGTTGGGTTAACTGTTTACTCTAAATTAGCCATAGGTGTGAGTGTGCATGGTTATGTGTTGGTGTTTGACTGATGATGTGTCAGGGTGTACCTCACCTCCTGCCCATGGCCAGAGCAGCTAACACTGGACTGATGTGCTCCCTCCTCTTTGTTCTGGTTAGCAGCTGGACAGCAGAGTTTTACTGAAAAGTTTCATGGATGGACCTCTTCACTCAAAAATGAATTTTGATTATTGTTCCTTCTCTGGGATGTTTGATCTTTTACAAAACAGAATGGTTCGTGTTCACAGTTTTACTTTGGACAACTGTTTTAAATTCTGAATCTGTAGAAGTTTTTCTTAATTCACCTGAAATCCAATGTGAGCTGAACATTGAACATGTGATAAGAATGGAGGTGGAGGTGATATGGGCAATGTTTTGTATCCTATTTTAATATTATCGTATTTTAATAACTTGTAACCTGGCAACTGAGCTTTTTTAAACAGAAAAAATATATAAGACACAAATTATTATTGAGCACAAACTATTTTAGGCGATGAGATGTATAAGATGTTTAAATAACACAACAGGTAAGATGAAAGTTTCTTTCAATGGACTTTACCCCAACATACTGACCATTTCAGGTCACTGAAACATTACAAACAGGATAAAGTGTTAGACAACACCGGGTCAGTCACTGATATGAGTCAAATTTGTTATTTGCTGTTAGATTTTCAGAATTTCTTTTGGTTTTATTCCACAAATAAACACGTACACAAAATAATTTTGCATAAAATGGATACAGTCTTAATCCATCCATCTTCAATATCTGCCGAAAGCTCAGAGCCTTTCCTGGGTGGCCACGGGTAGGAGATAGGGTCCATCACAATCCATCACCAACCATGCACACTCACACCTATGGCTGGTTTAGAGTCATCAGTTAACCTGACAAGCATGTGTTTGGACTGTGAGAGGAAGCCAGAGTACCTGGAGAAAACCACCATGCACAGGGAGAACATGCAAACTCCACACAGAAAGGCCCCAGCTGAGGCTTGAACCCACAACCTTCTTGCTGTGTGTTGACAGTGCTAACCCCTGCACCACTGTAACAAAATTGTGTTGCAACTGCTAAAATTCAGCATTCAGTACTTGTCCATTCTTTCCCTACACTGGAGCGACACATTAAAAATAATCCTTCATGCCAAACCATTCGCTGTACATGTAAGGTATTGTGATCAGATTTGTTAGGTCTGTATGTTATTATGAGATGTGACGAGGACATCCAGTACAAACACGATTGTCTTTTCCACAGATATGATGAATCAGAGAAGTGCTGGAATGGGATTTTGCGTGAGATAAGCTACGCTGAGGGATCCACTATTCTTCCAGTGCGTCTCAACACTCTGCGCCTCAACAAGTTATAACTGAACTGGACTGTTGGTGCCATGAGGAGAACGTTCTGAAATCAGCCTCACGGTGTTTTATCTCATGTCTTAACAGCAGGGGGAGTCACATTCATGCTAAGTCTAAGTAGAGCTGACAGCAAAGGACATGAGTTACAAAAAATATTTTATAAAAAAACTAAAATGTTGATTTGCACATCAGGTTTTTGTAATATTATTTCATGAAGTTTCTTTATTACCTGTAATGCTATTTTTGAATAGAAATAAACATAATAAATAAAGTCAGTGACTGAGTAAGAATGATATTCACAGTGCAAATGGTTTATTAATCTTCATTTGACATTTTGTTCAATAACATCTTTAACTGATACTCCACATACTGTACAATACATTATATTTTCTTAAAATGTACAAATAAGAGACACTTTGTTAACTTCATACTGACATTATACAAACGCCACGGGTGAAGGATGTAGTTTTAAATGTAAACATGTATTGCCAGTTGACACCTGAGCACTAAAAGTATCACCATAAACCACACGATAAACCAGCTCTTTATCAGTATTTACAGTGCAACCTTATATACAACAATAGCTGTGTGTGACATTTAGTCTGAGGTACTTTCAGTTAGTTTTACTTCAGTTTCAGTTGTACACACATTAGTACAAGAACAGGAAGAGGAACTAAGGTAAACATCACACTCCAACGTCACTCCTAGAGAGCATGACGACAAACTGCATGAAAAAAATGTAAAAACATGCAAACATGTCAGAGGATGTGGCTTGAAATAAAAGCTTGAAAATATCACTGAAGAGAACACCACCAATCATGATGTCATTTAGCTCAGTAAATTATTTTTACATCGGACAGGACAACGAGAAGCTGAAGGCTGCACTTGAAGTCTGATGCTAGTATCTGAATGTCAACACATGGCAATGTTTTTCAGTTTAATGATGACGATATTCAACATGACAGAATTAGCACTAAACACAAAGTGCAGCTGATGATATAGAGATGCCATTAATGGTGCAGGTATCTGGTCACGGATCAAAGTTTGTGCAAAATTAAAAATTGTAACTTATCATAACATTATGGTAAGAGATCAGCAAAGTGATTCAACCTGAGGGGAGCGTGAATTTCTGAGTCAAATTAGATGAAAATTCCTCCCATAGAGACATCTGATTTAAAACTGCAAATGATGGTGCCAGAGAAGAGTCACCAAACTCATTTGGAGACGTTTCTGGCAGCCATGAACACCTGTGAAAATGAGATGATCCACTTTGCAAATGAGGACAAATCTTTGACCTGCTGGTGACACTAGAAGAATAGAATAGAATAGAATAGAATAGAATAGAATAGAACAGAACATAATAGAATAGAATAGAATAGAATAGAACAGAATAGAATGGAACAGAATAGAACAGAACAGAACAGAACAGAATAGAATAGAACAGAACAGAACAGAACAAAATAGAATAGAATAGAATAGAATAGAATAGAATAGAATAGAATAGAACAGAACATAATAGAATAGAATAGAATAGAACAGAACAGAATAGAACAGAACAGAATAGAATAAACAGAATAGAATAGAATAAACAGAATAGAACAGAACAGAATAGAATAAACAGAATAGAATAGAATAGAATAGAATAGAATAGAACAGAACAGAACAGAATAGAATAGAATAGAACAGAACAGAATAGAATAGAATATCATGATACAGTGTACAACGAGATTGGAGAACTTCTGGTTTTCAGTGTAAACAGTAGAAAGGTGCAGGATGAGGCCAGCAGCAGCTTCCTGTCCAGGTCGTCCTTCCTGAGGACTCTCGGGAAGTGTAGACGCTGCTGAGCCTTGTTGATGACCGCTGTGATGTTGTCTGTCCAGGAGAGGTCCTCAGAGATCTGGACTTCCAGGAACCTGCATGTGTGGACTCTCTCCACACACTCACCATTGATGTGGGGGCGGGTCGGTTCTGTTCCTCCTGAAGTCCATGATGATCTCCTTTGTGTTTGTGGTGTTCAGTGCCAGGTTGTTTTCTGAACACCGAGTCCATGTGTGTACTTCTACACACTAACACATGTTGTGTTGTTCTAACCCAGAACTGGGTCCATGTTGGACAGAGCACTCAGCCTGGAGTCAGTCCAATGTTGACCCGGTTCTAGGTTCAAACAACACAACATTTGTGTCATATCTACTTAATGATGAAAGGATTTTCAGATGCACCACAGAGGTTTAGATATCTGTGTGTGTGTGTGTGTGTGTGTGTGTGTGTGTGTGTGTGTGTGTGTGTGCGCGCAGCATCATGCTGGCCAGGAAGGGCCTCCTGCCAGACGGCTTTCTGCTGACCCGCCTGGCGGAGGACCAGAACCAGCCGAACCGGAGCCGCTCCAGATCCCAGAGAGCC
>OOFC01047863.1:273-14970 GCA_900323345.1 Pseudochromis fuscus
CTTTTTACAAGCTAGCAAGCTCCGTGCTGCTGATACATTTAGCGTCGTCACACCAGACCCGGTCAGAGTGGACCACATGAAACTGTTCGAATAAATTCAATAGCGACTTATAGACAGGTGCGCTCAATAGTCCGGAAAATACAGTAAATATATTCCCTCAGACTATTTCTTTAAATGTCTGATCACCATGTCATCAGACAAATGAACATACCAGCAGTAATCCTGACTGCTCCTTCAGTCTGCAGAGGATCGCCAGTGTTATTCAATCTCTTTTCTATAAACCTCTCTCACTCAGTATTAAGTCCTCCACACTGCCCAAAATAGCCCTGGGTTCTCCTTTGGGAACTACAGCCGAGCTGTGCTGTAATAGTGTGTGTGTGTGTGTGTGTGTGTGTGTTCAACAATCAAACAATCATGGCTTACACAGCAGTGTTATTCCTGTTTCATAGAAAAGTTGAATGTGATGTTTAACCTGGTTGATTGGCATTTAAAAGCCCCTGTGGCCTAGTTTCAACATCCGCAGACATTTTTACCCATTAGGCAAATTCTTCAAAGCTCAGAAAGACTCAGCTGTCAGGTGTGTTTCATTACATCCAGAAGAAATGTCAGAGCTGCAGAGACAACCTGTTTGGAAACAGCTCATCACATCTAGATTTCCTAAAGGCCTGCAGTGATTTCTGATCTGGGTTGATGAGGTTCACTATGTGTTGGTGGTGTGATTATGTGTGTGTGTGTGTGTCTATGTGTGTGTGCATGCATAACTTGCATGGGACATAAAAAGTTGCTGAATCGGCAGAGTCAGACAGAGGCCCTGACAGGAGAAAACACCCACGGCAGCAGAAAAGGAGAAAGAAAAATACAGGACAGCTATGCCAGATGGTGGGTGAGAGAGGCAGAAAACACAGAGAGAGTGAGAGGGGGGGGGGTAACTGGACAAACAAAATAACACAGCATCACCTCCGTCCAATCACAGACCAGAGGAATGGATGAAAACTTACAGAGGGAATGGTCAAAGAGTGAAATATAAAAAGTCAAAATCACTTTACAGCTATTTTGAAACTTTGCTATTGTCAAAATACTTGATTTGATCCTTTTATAAAATGTCTTCAAATGTCAGAAAGAATTTGGTTTTCCTGGTTTCAAACAGTCTCTCCCACAGTCACATGAGTTTTTTTCGACCTTGATGCATTGGTAACTTTTTGTTTTGGTTTTTTTTTGCAACATCAAACCATTATTGTTTTCTACTCATTGGAGACAATGTCAGCGGCTGCAAACACATGCGTGCACATATTTATCATATGCAAATCAACAGTGAAGGAGTCCTGTCAGGGAAACAACACCATGATATCCACATGCTGTTGCTATGAATTACATCACTTTTAAATGAGACAGCAAGATAGATGAGTTATAAATACTCATGTTCATGTGTGTTTCTGTTTGAGATTTGGCCAAAAATGTGATATATTCAAATCAACAGGGCAAACTAAACATTTACTGATTGAATAAAACTCTGTTTGACACAACATAAAGAGCTGATTGTGATATTTGATTAAATCCCCAAAAGCTTGAAAGGTCCTGAGAAGAAAAAGCAAACAGGAAGCATTTGAATAATGTCAATAATATTTCAGGGTTTCCTCCAGCAGCTTCATAGTCAGACTGAGGAATGAACAGCAGACAGACAGAGGAGAACAGACTGAGGTCAGTGTGGCCGCCAGCTGTTTGACATGAATAGACTATTATATTGAACCGAGGCAGCAGATGGCCAGTCAGCACACTGACACACACACACACACAACATTTTAAAAGGCTAAAAGAGACAAAACCATAACCAAAAAAAAGAAACAATCTGATGTTTGACATGAAATCAATTTAAAAACAACAACAATTTACACATTCAGCACAACAGACGTCCATGTGAACTGAACAGTGGGCCACTTTACATTACAAAATACATTCTCACTCACACCAAGCCTTTACCCAAACCTGTGTGTTTTGCATCTTTACCCATAAAATTTGCTTTCAAAACCACAACCCAACACAAAAGTACTAAGTAGTCTGGAATTTGTTCATTTCTAATTGTGGCTCAGGTGGTTGAGTGGGTCATCAACCAATCGCAGGAGCTGGTTCGATGCCGAGCTCCTCCTGTCCAAGTATCCTTGAGCAAGACACTATACCCTAAGATGCTCCCAATGGCAGCTCTGTAGCCATTGGTGTGTGAGTGTGTGTGGATGGGTGAATGAGTGGCCTTGTAAAGCACTTTGGGACCTAGCTAAGGTCAAAAAAGTGCTATATAAATGTACTCCATTTACCATTTACATCCAAAAAGAAATGAAATTACCGTATTTTCCGGACTATTGAGCGCACCTGTCTATAAGCCGCTATTGAATTTATTCGAACAGTTTCATGTGGTCCACTCTGACCGGGTCTGATGTGACGACGCTAAATCTATCGGCGGCACGGAGCTTGCTAGCTTGTAAAAAGCCAACGAGCTTCGTGCCGCCAATACTGAGCCACACCGGTGTTTAAGTTCAAAGCATCAGAAAAAAGTAAAAGAAAATACGGTAATTAAAGAGCAACAGGGAATGTATTTAGGACAAGTTTCTTTCAGAAAACTTTGACCCCACCAGACACACAGAGTTCACACATTCAGGTCATTTCAGTGGGATCTGATCATGTGGCTCAGTCATAAACTCGTCTCTTTACAGGGAAAAACACTGTGCTGCGGGATTGAGGTTAGTTATAAAGAAATGTGACACTGACCTGGGATGAGCTGTAAACCACTGTGACTGGAGGTGTCACTTCATCACCTGCCTCCATTTCCTCACCTCTTCCACACAGGTCAGAGCTGTAGGTCCCATTTATGCATTTTTGTTATTCATGCCTTTGTTGAAGCAGAAGAAAGAAGCAAGACTTTATTTAACTCACAATAATTTAGCCTTGAAGTTGAAATGTAAATATACAGTCACAAGTAGAGAGGGTTTCATTGTGGTGTTTGGGTTTGAGTGAGGTCACTGAATGTATTTTATGTCAAATTAATGACAACTAATCTACAATTTAATCCACTCTGATTTCTGTTTGCTGACTGTGTGAGGAGTTTAGAAAAAGTGAAGTCAGTGAAATGTATAAAGGAAACTGTGAGAAGATAAAAATCACTCACAAAAAACCTAAAATTTCAACTTACACACACAAAGATGTTGATGCAAACACATTAAACATGAAATGCTATCAGATACAAACTTTGTCGGGTCTCTCTCTCTCTCACACACACACACAGTGGTCAGGTCAGTGATAAGTTCACAATGGCCGCCCACTGACAACACAGTATAAACACATTATGCAACACACTGCATTCAAATAACTCCTTTCAGTCAAACTAAACTCTAGTCTGTGGAGCTCTTTATAAAATATTCTTATTTGAACTCCACAATTTCAAGGACATTTTTTTTTAAAATAATACATCACAAAATCCAGCCGGTAACAACTGAAAGGCCAAAGTGAGGAACCTCAGACTTCATGGATAAAAGACTCAGGAGAATTTTGAAATAAGTCCTTGAGTAACAATCATGAGCTAAGAGTGAGAACTGAAAAGAGGCAGGAAATACTGTGACAGAAACACAGCAGTAAATATGCTACATCCATGGGCTCTACACTGCAACAGGTTGTGTTTATATAACAGAAAGTACCTGGTCCTGGTGCAGGGGCCCCCACAGGTTTAATTAGTCTGCTAAACATAATTCACACAAAAACATATTGATGTGTGACAAGCTTGTTTGGTAAGGTTTAGACATGTAGTACAAAAGGAGAGGATTTAAATACGATTTACATTTTGTTTTGTTTTTTGCAGAAGTCTCCACCAGGTTTAGTCCAGGCAGAGGGATCCAAAACCACAGGCAAAATGGTAAGGTCACAGCACAGGCAGGTTTCCAAAAACAACAAGGCAAAACTATGACTACGAAACAAAACATGAGCAAAAAGCTTGATCATGAACTGTCACAGGACAGAGACACACATGAGGTTAAATACACAAGGTAACTAGGCCCAATGAAACACAGGTGGAGAGGACAATCAGGGAGCAGGTGAGACAAGACCAATCATGTCAGGTATGACAAGACAGGAACAGGAAGAAACCTCAACATACACACAAGACAAGTTTAACAAAATAAAACAGGAAATGACAATAAATAACTAAAAATACACAGAACCATGAGTGAATGCAGAAACAACAGACAGAACATGATGCACGTGGGAAGACACAGTGAAGACACATGAAGAAAGACTGAAAAAAACAAGAAACAAGAGTAATTACAGAAACTAAATGCAAGAAACTATGAAAATAAGCAAAGTTTTTCATTTTCCTTCATGAAACAGTGTTTACAAGGAAGGGTTTGACTGATCATGTGACCTCCAGTTGGCAGGAGATTCAGATTCAGCTGACCGGTACAGACAGATTACACTACTACTGACCACTGAGCACTGAGCACTGAGCAGACACTGACTCTTTGATGCACTGTGGCCAGTCACTTTCAAAATGCTTAGAAATATTATTATAATAACTCTGGAGTGGGATGATGAGAGATGTCATGAATTAATAATGAGGTCAGTTCATCTTGATAGAAGCTATTTAAAGCTCCAGCATCACTGATGAGTGTGAAATGTACCTGTAACCATGCCTGGAATCAATTTACACACATTTATACTGGTACCTACTCGCTTTGCTTCACCTCGGATCGCTCAGGATCGGCCCCCCTCGGTTGTATTTACATTGCTGAGGATAGTCTCTCCTCCGTGTAGCTGGTCGTCATTCGTGACGTCATCTTTTATGCGATTCTTTCGTTTCTGACCGCACCGTCCAGCTCCCGCTGAATTTTCTTATCGGCGACTAATGACAGAAAGGTTTGCACCTCGTCCTGAGTCCATGGGGCAGGATTTCTAACAGATGCCATTTCTCTTCTTGTTGTTATTTCAAACACGTCTGCACGGTTTGCCGAAGATTTAAAAATGGCGTGTTTGCGGCGACAGATTACGTGCCACGCAGTGACGATTCCAACCAATAACATTTTAGTACCTGCTCCGACCTGACCAGGTACTTTTTTTGGAACCACAGGAGAGGAGGTACAAAAAGTTTTACCAGGCACCAAGTTCCAGGTATTTTTTTTGCCAGTGTAAATGCGCCAAAACCGAAGCGAAGCGAAGTGAGTAGGTACCAGTGTAAATGCGCCAAATGTCACACCCAGCGAGCAGAAGTTAAACCATCAGAGGTCAACAAAAACAAACATTATTCACTGGATGCTGTGAAAGCAGGAACAGCACAGGAGTAATTAACAAAACTATTTCTCTTAGTTTGTCTCCATTTTATTATTGTAGTGACAATTTCTTAATGACGGCACAAATGTAACAGAGCAGTAGTGTTATAAGCTTCTCTTGACAAGTCAAAATGTGGGTCTATTAATGTCTCTGCTGGTGACGTCGTTGTAGCCTGACTATCACTTTAAGAAGAGGACTGGGGCCTGAAATGCAGAATAACCTCACATCATGTAATTTCTTCGCACTCTGACACAGTTTGAAAGATGACGTCTGCGGATGTTAGCGCTGCATGTGGCAATCGTCTTGGAGGCATCAGCACAAAATACCCACACACACACACACACACGTAACAATCAGCTCGGGTACACGTGACTCTCACCTGCTGCTTGGATGCAAGAAAGAGAAAGCAACATGTGAGCGTGCATGTTAGGTAAAGGTTGACAGTACGTCACACACGTCTCCACAGAAAAGAAAAAAAAACTTGCTGTCCACACAGAATCAATATTTGTTTGAAGTGTGTCACAGGTCAGACTCAACTATTGCTCAGCAGGCTGCTTGTGAAGATAGAGTAGCTCTTTGCAGACTGGTTTGTCATATGGCACTTAGTGGCCTTTGTGCACTTGCATTGGTAATGACAGCAGTAAACTGAATGTACCCAGTGAAAGGTTCAGAACATATAAACTGAGGAGGGACTACAAAGGGGCCATTTATCAATTTAATACACAGCAAAATTGAGCGTGTCTATAAAAATTTTGGATGTTTTCCCTGAAGATATTCTGAACAGGGTTATTTGCAATATAGAGGTCAAGGTAGTGTCATCTGCTATAGGCATTATCTTCAAAGTGACCCATGAAATGAACTGGAGACAAGAAGGAACCAGATGTTAGCAGTTTATTCTCAGTCAAGGGGATGTTTGGGTTTTTTTTTTGAAGCACTGAGACCAATGCATTTGAACACACTTTTACAAGCCATTCCACTTTTAACTGAGTGTTTAAATGTTATTCTTAGATAAAACCCAGACAGACTGGTTATTTGTTTCCAATCAATCTGTTTTTGTGCTCATAGATCGCACAAAGAAAGGATGAATCTGATGCGATCGCCATGTTGTTTTTTTGGAGTCAGAAGTGACCATATTTGGGGATGGAAGGAGACGGGAGGAGGCGGGTCTGACCCTTGAACCCGAGGAAGCTACAAAATGTGTATGAAACGTGAGGTCAGGTTTGTTCGAGTTCAGATCTGTTAATCAAGCTAACCCTGCTACCAAATATTCATCTTTCTGAAGGCTAATATCTGCTTAATGATGATTATCTTTTCAGATGGACTACCAGACCATTAACAAGAAGAGTTGACTTAAGCTAATGACATGAGAATGACTTGATTGATTTGAAGTTTTTAAGCCAGCCTCTAGTGGCCATAGGGTACATGAGCCTCAAATTTGAGACCTGGTTGCTTCATCCATTTCTATCTACAGTCTATGGGAGGGGTGGGAAATCCTGGTCCTTGATGGTCACTATCTGGCATGTTTTAGATGTGTCCCTCTTCCAACACACCTGATTCAAATGACCAGGATCGTTAGCAGGCTTTTGCAGAGCTTGATGATGAGCTGATCATCTGAA
The DNA here is from genome assembly GCA_900323345.1 of Pseudochromis fuscus. NCBI lineage: Eukaryota > Metazoa > Chordata > Actinopteri > Pseudochromidae > Pseudochromis > Pseudochromis fuscus. Next base: position 7,194 of record OOFC01047863.1, read on the forward strand.
TCAGGTGTGTTGGAAGAGGGAAACATCTAAAACATGCAGGATAGCGGTCCTCAAGGACCAGGATTGCCCACCCCTGCTCTATGGTGATACTCCTTCCAGTCTTGAACAAACCTTTGCCACAGGGTTAGCCAATCCTGGTCCTCGAGGGCCCCTATCTGGCGTGCTTTACATTATTCCCTCTTCCAAAACACCTGATTCAAATGTTCAGCTCATCATCAAGCTCTGCAGAAACCTGATAACGATCCTGATCATTTGAATCAGGTGTGTTGGAAGAGGGACACATCTAAAACATGCCAGATAGGGGCCCTCGAGGACCAGGATTGGCTACCCCTGGTCTAAGTTCATACTACATACCTAGAGAGTTTTCAGTCGCCATCTTGGTTATTATCAATATCCTTCCCCCATATTCTGCACCCCGCTGCTTTCTTCATGATCCTCAATAATGTGATATGTGAACAAAACCATAAAGAAACAAGAATTTGCCTCCAACACCTTAAGGGTGAACTGAAACACTGCCTGGGAATCACATCACCACCACCACCACTACCACCGTTGGACGTTACTAAAGCTCTCCAAGCTCAATAAGTGCAAATCTCTGCAGGCTGGTTCCAGTATCTGGAGGTAAGCCTTCACAGCCAAGCAGAGGCCATTATAGCAGCATGTTAATGCTCGTGGATTTGGAATGAGACATTGTACAACTCCAGAAAACACCAGCAGCTCGTGGAAATAAGCAATTGACCTAGAAGAAGAAGAAGCAGGAAAGAAAAGCCAAAATGTTTGCTATTCCTGACACCAATCTGTCCAAGTTCTGCTGACACGCCACCTGCTGTGCAGCTCCTCTACCTTTGGTGCAGCTGAGTTAACAATGAGTCACGAATTACCAAAATGGGAACAGGCAAGCCTGTGGTTGGTGAATAAAAAGAGCTATAATTCAGGATATCAACCCCCCCTTCTCTCACATGCAGAAGTGAAATTTTACCTTCAAAACAAACAGAAAAAAAGGCTCCTTTGTCTAAATGTTACAGGCCTGAGAGACACTGAGGTCTTCTATCATTACACGAGTTTAATTTTATTTTAGTTGACTCATGTGCAGTGATATAACCTAGTAAATATAGATCCATGTTTTGGATCCCTGCCTGACAAAGCCAGCTGGTTCAGTTAAATGTGTGATGCTTTCTCTGGCACAGAAAGTGAAATAGGTGGGTGGGCGGCAGCGAAGCAGTTTCAGGGTCTGGAATTGATATCATTGTTTGTGTGGTAAAAATGATAATATTGATGGTAATATTTGATAAACAAGACAGAAAAACACTGATGTAAACCATCATCAATGCCACTACACCATCATTTGCCCCAAATATTCAATTTGTCAAAGCAATTGTGAGAGAATTTGATCCCAATTTGGGGAGATGTGGGTGCAGTGGGGAGAGGGGGGTTAAGCTTTGAATGCATTAGTGTCCAGCTGCAAAAATAAAGCTGCACTTAAACAACAGCGCCTATAAAATCCGATTATCACGAGCTGTTTGTGCAATTTAGCTGCTAACCACTATCATCTGTCAAAATGCAGTATTTTTTGTGTGTGAAGTGAATACCGCTATAGATAGGAACTGTAACCCTGCCATCCTGTAACTATGGAAACAATAATGAGGTCACTGTGCTATTTTAGCTGGGTTTACTTGCAGATCATTACTGACATCACCACACTCTCAGTGGAAGTTTGTGGAAGTTCAAGTAAAGACAGAGCCTCCACGGAGGAAAAAAAGAAAAATACTGAAGAGGGGAACTTGTCACACACACACAGAACCAACCGAGTCGCATTAAGCTGCCGAGCTGCCGGCTATATAACCTTGAGTGATCTCGCATGGAGCTCATTAGTCACTGCGAACAGTTCAATCCTATTATCAGCCATGTCAAAATCTGAAAAACAAAAAAATAATAACCTCAAAATATCTACTTTTTTTCATTTTACACACAGTAATTACATTCTGTTTGGCCTTCAATCTGAGGAGAAATTCTTCGTTTCCAATCTGAATTCTTTTCCTGAATTAAACATTTGTTTGGTGGAGGTGGGGGGAGTGAAAGGTCTCGTTCAGAAGAACTATCTGCAGGTACTTTTTCATAAAATAGTTTCCCATCTCTGAGTAATTGATCTGCTTGTGTTGGGAGTAGAAGTCTAAATTGGAATAAATTTTTTTTTCTGCTGCTGTTTTTTTTGCTTTCACAGTGGGAGGTTCAGCATCACTTCAGCAAACCTGTGAAGCTCTCTCCATCAATTAAAACATGTGCAATTTAGTCAAAAACCTAAACTGACACACAGGGTTTAAGCACATACACCCTGTATTATGTTTTAGCTTAAACTTTATTATATCACCTTAATTTAGATTTTGGATAAACTACTGAAATTTGCAAATTGAAGAACAGATGCTGCTTCAGTGTCAAACACAACGGGGGTAAAGATTATACTGTGATATAAGTCCTCAAACTTCAGAAAAGGAGGGAGAAGGATACTCCCTGACTAATGACTAATTAATATGTAGTATACTATAGGGATGAGCGAGTACAGCACTATCTGTATCTGTTTACCCATTCACATTATCTGTATCCGTATATGTACTTGGAGGGGGCGGGGTCTAAACCGGAAGTGGGCGTGGTTTAACAAGAAATGGGTGGGATTTAAATCTGTGAAAACTTTTAGAACAGCCTCAAAATTGAGATTCAAACCAGATCCCATTTCTCCTATGAACCAGTTTGCTTTTCCACGGGCAAGGAGCCAACTTGTGGCTGCATCACCGTAAAAGGTCAGTACGTCGCTGCATAGGTAGCTGGTTCACAACAACCGGCTGCTAGCAAGCTAGCCGCTGTTAACAAACTACTGTTACCCTGTTACTATCAGTCCATGAAAAAAATATATTCTAGTAACTACATGATTATGTTAACAAAGCAGTGTTGCTATACGTGTGGGATTTTTTTCAGTTTTGGGAAATCACGATGTTCTCAGATCCAGAGCCAAAACCGTATTTTCATTACTCTGCTCTTCTACTATCGCTAGCTGTGTTTCCACCATCGCTCCCCCAGCTCCTGGCGTAGTCGCTGTTTCGTCAATGCTGAACTAGCACTGGAACCCATTCGGTGGAAAAGGGGTATCTCCTAGCTGGGGGAGGGAGGTGCACTGTGTGTGACTGGCCAATCAGCAGTTAATTACCCAATGAGGATTTTCATTTAACACAGATATGGATAATAATAAAAAATACTGGCGCCCTACTCGGCCTCGGCAAAAATGCATTATTCATAACGAGTACTCATTTGAGCCAAGTATCCGGCTCATCCCTAGTATACTATATATATTCCATCTTTCATATATTTACAACATTTCTAGTGTATCCAAAATTGTGACACATTTCCAACAAAAACAGGGTACGTACAGGCAAAGGTATATCTCCCTTATACCACAACATACAGCATGAGATCGGTGGACAATAAACTGGAAAGATTATTGGTTCTGGTGAAGAATCATGGAGACTTCCATGTGAAATAGCCACAACAAAGTACTCCAGATCCCGTAGTTACTATCAACAGCTTTCAGATAGCCTGGGTAGGTGGGAATAAATCTGTGGTTTTCCTGCAAAAACTGGATATGTAGGCGGAATAAAACGTTTAGAGCAGTTTCATTAGGCTGTTGAAATACAACCAAACACCATAGCGAGCTGGGTAACACCACTAGATAACTGAAGATAATGTTCCAACAAACTACTCTCTGTGTTTTCTGGTGGTAATGTGAACCGTGCTGCTAACATCAGGATGATTGACAGGTGGATGGAAGGATGTTATTGGTTGAAACTGTTCTGGGGAAGATGATGGAAGTTACGTCCTTTACTTTGAAAGAAAGGTCATTTTTGGAATTTTCTTGGCTTACATCATTAAGAAAGTGAATAATACATTAACAAGCATTAAAAAGACAGTTTAAATGTCAGATGGACTTTGAAGCTACAGAATGGTGTCAGAAAATGTCACTTGATAAAAAACAAAAAAAACAAAACAGGATCTTTTCTTTGTTTAAAACCCTAAAGTGACACATTACATATTATCCTGACAAAGAATGACCTCCGGGTGAATGACTGTGCCCCAACATTATGCCACAAGAGACTAAGGTGTAGGTCCCTTTCACCGCCTTGTTATTGTGCCTGAACGTACGCTAACAATCATAGTATTAACAGAAAAACATTTTGGAAAGTACAAAGGTTATACTGCAGCCAGCCACCATAAAACATTCATTTTTGTGTATTTTGTGAGTTACTTAATTTGTGACTGACAGTAAACACATTGTATTATTTAGATATTATTTTGGATGAGAAGCAAACAAAAGTAAAAAGTCTAAAAACTGTGAATGAAAACCTGGTTTTAACCATTTACAGCACATCCAGGAAGGTTTTTACAGTTCACCATATACTTTGGGAGACTGTGGCAGCATAAACAGCCTAATTGTGTTTTCCTTCTCTTATCTCCTGACCTTTTCTGAGAGCTTCTTTCAAAAGGAGCTAACTTCCTTTAGACTGTGTTGGATTTTGTCTTCTGGTGGAAGAAAACACCACTCGAGCATTTTATTTCTAAACTAATCTGATAAGTATTTCATTGTGAAGACTGATTTAAAAAAAAAATAAATGTGTGGGGGAGATGCTGATTGATCTCTTTGTGAAATTGATACACACAAATAACAGCTCTGTAAACCCTCATCAACAGCACTGCACTGTGAGTTATCACAAATATTCAGTTTATCAAAAGAGCTGTTCAATGATTTGATCACAATTTCAGCTTCTCTCTACTGAGTGGATTAATATCTATCTGCAAAATAAGCAGCACTTATAAAACACTGCCTGTAAATCAGATTGCGAGTTGTTCTGCCATTTAGCTGTTAATCAACACCATGAGGAAAACAAACAGGAAGCTATCTGGGTCGTAAATTTGACGTTTACAACCTGACAACTCTGTACGATCAATATTTTTCAAATGAGACAAGTTTCTCCAAAAATGGTGTCATTTTGGGGGTTTCAGCTGAGGCTGTATTTAAAAGATGTAGATGTAGACAGAGGTGCAGTAAATGTGCAATACCAATGATGGCCACTAGATGCTAGCTACATTCACCCTTTATGTAAATTAGAAAAACTAATCCATAACAACTTTATTGGAAAAAATATTGCCTGAACAAAAATCAACATGACAAGAAGTAACATGGAGGGGCGGGGCTTTTGAGATACATGACAACCAGCCACCGGGGGGCTATCAGATATTTTGGTGTCACTATTAAGTGTATATGAAACGTGGATCCCAATGGGTCTCAAAATGCGATACCAATGATGGCCACTAGATGCTGGATGCGAAAAACTCTGGCTCCAATTGACCTCAAATCAAAACTGAGATATTAGGCTTCAAAAGAGGAGCATTTAGGGGTGTAGTTAGTTTGACTGACAGCTCTGGTCTCCAATGATTTACAGGTGGTTTGGAGGCTCATTCACTGGTGAACTCCAGTCTCATACACATTGGACAGTGTCCTCGGGTTCAGCAGTCAGACCCACCTCCTAACTCCTCCCTTTATATCCAAATATGGTCACTTCTGGCTCCAAACAACCAACATGACCTGGTTCAAATGTCAAATGCTTGTCTTCCCAAACAGGTGACGCACACAGTAACTATGTCCATCTCTTATATTCCATCTATGGGGTTCATTAAGGCCTTAGGAGCTGTGCTGGGCTGTGCTGTGATTTTGACATAGTGGCCAAACTGCATTACTACAACGTCCATCACGTGTGTATTTTAGAAAATGAGCAGCTGTGAAACGTTTCCTCTGAGCATTACAAGCTCAGTAAAGGATTCTTTATATGATCAGAATATCAGTGTAACATTTGGAATTAATCAAATAAATCTATTATTTATTTCATGCTAGCTGCCATCTCAGTTTGAGCTAAGACTAGTCTGACAGACAGATGTTGATTATCAAAGCAAACAGCTGGAGAAGAGCTGAGCACAGAGGCTAAAGCGTTAGCTTAGCATCCTGCAGAGAGTCACTGACAGGCTGGCATTAGCTAGGAGCTGATGTAGTTAACTTGACAAAGCTGCGAAACAGCCACAAAAGCTCTATTTTTTCTGTTCTAACGAGAAGTTTATTAGTATTATTATCATCATCATCATCCGTAATATTACTCCGAGGGCCCAAAAATTGGAAAAGCATGGAGCACGTCCAGGTACCTCATGAAGGAAGCTTAGAAAACTTTTATGGCGCATGCTCCACTGAGCAACTTTAATACAAATGAACGAGGCACCAACTTGTAATTAGGTATCGAGCTTTTCTTAATACATCCATGTGCTTCACCACAATCCATTAAAATACAATCATTAAAATCATTTAAAAGTATTATTATTATTATTATACCACAATTATGCTGGGCTTATTAAGAGATAAATGAACATAATGTTTGGGAATGTATTAAATAAAATGGAAAAGAAAAAGCCTCACACTCCTCTTTTGTCTGAGCCAGATTGCGGCGTGCGGAAAAGCAACTTAACAGTTGCACACTTAACAGTTCGCACACATTTTCTGAGCATCTGAGCGAATGTTGTCCCCCCGTGTCTCGGCTCTGTCCTTAACCATTTGTACTCTGGTAATGACTCCAACATGCTGTGTTCACTAGATCGAAAAGGAAGAGAAGATGGGGGGGTGGAGGGGAGAGAGGTAAGAGAGGAGGCTTATCGTTCAGTTAAGCTGCAGCTGCAGTTTCCATAACAACTACCTGCAAAAACCCGGCTCCCTCGACCATCATTAGAATAACATTTTTACTCGTCAAATAAGCATTAGTGGAATCTACATGAGCAATGAGATGGGTGTGACACAAAAAAAAGTATCTGTCGGAGGTATCGCTTGACAGCGGTAGCGGTGAGCTTTCTTTTCTCTGCAGCCGTACTCCTAAAGGTGTAATTACAGAATGGGAATTGTGAGGCCGTTTGTTGTTTTTTTTTTTGTTTTGCAAGACATCCATAGGCTTGTTGTGCAGCCGTTTAGCACAGCAAACTATTTATACCCCGGCCCGGCTCACATTGAGATACAGTGAAATACAAAAACATCCTGCGCATAGCTCAGGGCTTAAGAGGCAAGCCCTTGATCATAACCTCTCCTTTTTTTTCCTCCCAGCAGGAACTCCGGCGACCGACTCAAGGAGAAACGCATCTTTCCCCATTCAGCTTCCCCTCTGATCATGCATTACACTATCAACTTGAAAAGGGGATAATCAAGAGTTTAAAAGAAAAAAGTAAAGGGGAGAAGGGAACACATTAAGTGGTGGCTAGTCCAGGGTATCATTTAAAATCAGCGCTGATGGCTTCATCGCTGCCAGGCTGTATGGGCTGTAACCTTGAGCGAGGGCTGGTGGGGCCCTGGTGACCAGGGAGGGGATGGGGGAGAGGGATTGGCTCTTTTTGCATTCACATTCTGCTCAGCAGGCACCCGGGGGCTATAACCCTGAGAATCCGTATTAGGTGAGCCAAAGTCACCATTAATATAGAGCACTGGGCCATACTATAACCTTACACTTCACATCTCTGGGGTGTCCTGAACTGAGAAAAAATGGTACTTTCGAACAATCACTTGGGAGGACTTTCAAAAGTGACCTCTTACCAAAGTCAATCCGTTTGCTTTTCTCTCTGTTTTTTTATTTATTTTTTTATTCATTTTTATCTGTGTTTGCTGTTCGCGCTCAATCTCTCCATCTCTGTCGGGCTTTGCCGGGCGGCG
>OOFC01047864.1:6912-39118 GCA_900323345.1 Pseudochromis fuscus
GCAACAGAGCAACTGGTTAAAGGCCAGTAAAACTCATCTGGCTAAAGGTTAAGTTTTCTGAAGTTACAATAAACTTGTCAATCTTTTGAAGTCCACCGCTTGATCACAGCCACTTAAAAAAAAAAAAAAAAAAAAAAAAAAAAAAAAAACTACGTTGTTTTAACAAAAAAAAATGGTAAAGATTGAACTAACTACATGCTGGGTACAATTAACCCAGTGAGATATGTGCAAAAACAACACGACACAGGGAACAGACAACAAAATGTTTGATAAAAACAACAGAATACTGAGTATAAACAACAAAAGGTTAAAACATCCAAATGCTATTTAAAAATAACAAAGCATTGACTCCAAAATGTTGGGTACAAATAACAAAACGCCAGGTTAAAAGAACTAAATATTAGGCTATTTAAATAAAAATACTGGGTATAAACAACAAATGTTTAAACAACAAAACGCCAGGTAAAAAACAATAAAATACTATTTAAAAACCAACATATGCTGTTTAAAAACATCAAAATACTGAGTATAAACAAATAAGTTTTGTTTTGGAACAGCAAAATTATATTTAAAAACAACAAAACGCTAGGTAATAACAACCAAATGTTATTTAAAAAACAACAAAATACTGGGTATAAACAACAAACACAATACTGAGCACTTCTATTCTTTCAACTCTACAGCGTCAATTATAAAACAATGAGATAATTTGTATCATAATGATTGGAGAGCTACACTCTTAGTTATAAAAACAGTACATTTTGAAACTCTTACTTCTGGATGTTTCACCTCCTCCGTTACATAATTCAAAGTGTTCCAGCCATCATAGGACCACAAGCCCTGATAGAAAGCGATGCCTATGGAGCTGGCGCTGGCATCTGTTCCTTCAAAGAAGTTGGCAAAGTTTTCAGTCCTGCCCTGGAGGAGCATCACGACACCCCACACCACGATGGCGGCCAGCGCCAGCACTTTGACTACCATGGAGACCACCTGGATGGAGGTGGCCAGGCGGACACTGAGGCAGTTCACCACGGCCACCACCAGGATGCTTCCCGCGGCCACGCACTTCACCAGCAGCTGTGGAGCGCTGCAGCCGCTGTAGAAGGGGGCCACCACATATTCAGCAACGCTCAGAGCGATCCCGGTGGCGCTGGCAGGTCTCATGACCATGATGAAACTGAAGACAAACATGAAGGCCACCACTCTGCCCGCGGTCCGCAGCATGTAGATGTACTCTGCTCCGGACTCCGGTATCACCGTGCCTAGCTCAGCGTAGCTCAGGCCACCCAGCATGGCAAGCAGCCCACAACAGGCCCATATAATTAAGCTGGCCCCTGGGCTGCCAATAGTGGACAGGACATACTGGGGGGACATGAAGATCCCAGACCCTATCATGGTCCCAGCAATGAAGGATACAGCTCCTATGATCCCCACATCCCTCTTCAGATTGAGTCCCAGTGTGTCTCCCTCCATGACTGGGAAGCCGCTGCTTCCTCACTCAGCGGACAGTGGACGTGGCTGCAGATAAACTGCTAAACCACCTTTTCACACTCACTGAATAAAGGTGTGGCGTGTGCTTGACTTTGACTTTGCCGATCACCAGCCACATTCTTTTAATTCATAAGCAAAAGGTCAGAGTTTAGAGTTATACATTACATACATGTTATTACAAGATAAAGAAAAAGCTCTGTGTGTCAAATATTAGCCTGTTTGCCCAGAGGTCACTCTTGTTTTGAGGTCATTGGTAAATTCTTTAAACTATTAAAAGTCGATGTCCTATTTGAAGTGATATTTCCAGTGACCTGAAATAATCTCCAGACTTTACAGAGTTAAGGCTCCCTCTCTGTCAGTATAAAGGGTTCTGTTTTGAATAAACAAACATGCGCACAAATAAAACCACCAACTTTGCCCTTATAAATGTTACTACAGACTCTATAACTGATTTAATTTATAAATAAAAGTTAATTTTCTTACTTCTATAATCACATCCAGTTTGAATTTGAGCTGTGTAATGTGCAACAATATGTGTTACCTAGGACGATGTATACTCTAGTCAAGCAAATGGCAACACAATCAGGATCAGCAGCTTTCCATGACTCACATATCACCTTATACCATAATGACCACGTTAGAGTATTTACATTTTATTTTGAGACAACAGGAGAGTCACATATAGTCAACAACACGTTACTCACAGGTCTCTACAGCCCTGACTCAGCATTTGCGCAGTGACAGAGAGTGCTGCTCGATGTGTGCAACATCACTGAACCTTTACTGCTGCTGTCACCAAAGGAATTTATTAATAAAGCACATCTATCTATCCATCTACCCATCATCAGTAGAGCAATCCATACCCTTGTTACTACTTGGAGTGCTTTGTCTCCAATAAGTGTGAATAATTCGTTTTGTGTGTTTTTCCTAAAGTAGCGATCAATTATCACTTTTTTAAAAAATTTCCTCGTGTGACATGGTCGCTTATCACCGAGTCCAACTCTGCCACCAGACCAAGAAAGTTTTCATTATTTGGCTTGTAGTCTGGACTTATGGCCACGAAAAGCAGGGATTGTTCTAATAAACGACTAACTGAATGAACCCCTTAATTACATTATTACAGTGTTTTTTGTTTGTTTTCCTAGCAAACAGCATTTCTTGCTGTCAGTTGCGCTCCGCGTTCGCGTCTCAAGCGCGCGGCAGATATTCCTTCCTTATCCATATTGGCACAATGCGCGTTAGACTTCTCGTGCTCTTATGAGACTGAGTTGCTCTCACATTTGGAAACACCCATAACTGAGACTGTGACTTCGCTTCCTAAGTGGAGCACAGCTGAAACAGAAAATGATTCATGATTACTGGTCAGTCGGTGCCCATATCAGCTGAAACACGTGAATCAAAGCAAAGTCCGCATGTGGCCGTGTTAAAGTCTAAAGTCGATGCTATTAAAAATTTAAATAGCATCTTGTGACTAATTGAGAAAAGTACGATGTGATTAAATAAAGTTAGATTTATTATTCAGGGGCTTTTGTCTCATCAATGAGACAAAGGACGGTCGACACAGACTTTTTCCCCCAGCTGAAACAAACATTCATTTCAAATAGACACAACACTGTTCTCCAGTTTTTGAGAACTGCTCATTAGTGTGGGCCTTTAATAAGCCCTTAGCTGTCAATGTACTTCCCACACTGACTCATCATTCTGGCAAGTGGATACATTTAAACACAGATCCCTATGACGTGGGTAGGCAACTTGGATCCCATAATAAAAAAAGGGTTGTTCAAAGGAAAATAAGGAAAACTCCAGCCATCCAGCCATCATAGGACCACAAGCCCTGATAGAAACACAATCCAATTCTGGTTCCAGACAGAACTTTAAAGTGTAAGACCTGTTACAGGGGTCAGCAACCATTACTATCAAAAGAGCCCCTTTTGACCAAATAATAATAATAATAATAATAATAATAATACAACAATCTGCTTAAAGCCGCAAGACATTTTTTCAGCCTTATGATGACGATAATACAGCATATGAAGCCTAGATTTTCCTTTCAACATCATTAACATCCATAAATGAGCATCATTAATCAGTTGTTTTTTTCTGAAGGGTCCTGGCAGCAGGATCAGCACCTGGATAGCAATATGTTTACTATCTGACACGTGGTTATTTAGGATCATTGACTTCTTCTGACTTTGCATGTTGATTTCCATAATACCGTGTGTTATAACTCAATAAAGAAATCTGTTTACATTTACCTTTGATAAGACTGCCATTAGCAATAAATAACAAAATTAAAATAAACTAATCGACTGGCAACATACACAACATATACAGTCGATATAAAACAAATAAATAATATTTTTATGATAGTTTGAACTGGTTGAACTGGACAGAATAGTTTTATGTCCAGTTCAATGTGAAGCAATCCTCTTGTTTTTTCCTCACTGAGTTATCAGCCTCTGGCCCGAGCATAAAACTTATCAGTTACAAGTCATCAAAACATCACTAAAACACATATGCTACAACAACAAGGAGCGGTGTCCCCTGTCTAATCCGTCACCGGAGATCTTGATATTAGCGCTGTATGAGTAACTTTTTTAGTGCATTTATAATTAGAGACAGTATGAATCATTTTACGTAAGCCTGTAACACTCTTTAAACTGAATATTAATGTTAAAAATAATACAGGTCTTTTCATTTCATGTTTTGTCAAAGCGACAAGGGGCTGCTGGGAACAGGTGAAAGAGCCGCACGTGGCTCTGGAGCCGCAGGTTGTCGACCCCTGACCTATTTGCCTAAGTGTTTCAGTAAAGGAAAAGGGGGTTTTGCTGCCATTAAACAAAAGCAAATAAATGTCATTTATGGCTATATCTCAATTCGATGACTTTTTATTATTTAATACATACACTATAGGCCAACAGTTTGGACACACCTTCTCATTCAATGTTTTTTCTTTATTTTAATGACTATTTACATTGTAGATTTTCACTGAAGGCATCAAAACTATGAATGAACACACGTGGAGTTATGTAGGCCTACTCAAAGGTGAAATAACTGAAAACATGTTTTGTATTCTAGTTTCTTCAAAACAGCCACCGTTTGGTCTGAATACTACTTTGCACAATCTTGATGAACTTCAAGAGGTCGTCACCTGAAATGGTTTCCACTTCACAGGTGTGACTTATCAGGTTAATTAGTGGAATTTCTTGCTTTATCAATGGGGTTGGGACCATCAGTTGTGTTGTGCAGAAGTCAGGTTAAACCCTATAGCTCAACTGTTAAAATACATATTATGGCAAGAACCAATCAGCTAACTAAAGAAAAACGCGTGACCATCATTACTTTACTTTACACTGTCATGAAAATAAAGACAACGCATTGAATGAGAAGGTGTGTCCAAACTTTTGGCCTGTACTGTATGTTCAAAATATATTTGTAAAAAATGTATATTTGTTTGTATGTATTTGTTGTGGGTCAGATGAAAGGTCCGACCCTGCTCATGACTCTGGATCAAGATGTCAGTTTCTGATGCCTTGTGATCCAGAATGAACAACTGTTTTTTGTGTGTTTGTTTAAATCAAAAATGGAGTTATTTTAAAAGCTATGAATGTGAATGAATGTTGAGCTACATGTTTTTTATTTTCTTATTAAAACCAACTATTTAGAAGTGTCCAGCTTCTTACTTCACAGCTGTTTTATTGTTTTACACACTTACGTGCACATGCAGGCTTCCTTGTGACCCTGACAGCTTATCGGTCTGAACCAACAGCTGTTATAGTGCAACAACCAGTTAAACCATTTAACTTACCTCTGGGCGTTTCAACTCTTCAGTCACATAGTTCAGATTGTTCCAGCCATCATATGACCACAGTCCCTGGTAGAAAGCAATACCGATTGGATTGATGCCCACATTTGTATTCTCAAAGGAGTCTTCAAAGCTTCCGGTGTGACCTTTGATAAGCATCACCACACCACCTATTATAATGACGGCCAGTGCCACAACCTTGGCCACCATAAAAAACACTTGGACTGACATGGAGAAGCGGACGTTCAGGCAGTTCACGGTGGCCAGCGTTATGATCGCAGCCGCAGCCACACACTTCACCAGCAGCACCGGAGGGGGGCAGTCTGGGTAGAAAGGAGCCACTACGTACTGAGCGAAACTCAGCGAGATGCCAACAACACCAGCGGGCCTCACAAACAACACCGAGCTGAAGATCAACAAGAAGGCGACAACTGGACCAGATGTCCTGAGGATGTAGATGTACTCCCCTCCCGATTCTCTTATCACAGTGCCCAGCTCGGCGTAGCAGAAAGAGACCAGGATCACCAGCAACCCGCAGGCTGCCCACACCACCAAGCTGGCCCCGGGGCTGCCGATGGTGGTGAGCACTGTCTGCGGGGACATGAAGATCCCAGAGCCAATCATTGTTCCTCCAATGAGGGACACTGCTCCCACCAGCCCTACCTCCCGTTTCAAACTGAGCTTCTGCGTCTCGTCGTCCATCATCACAGCAGTTACAGCTTGTCTATTGTCTGACACCTTCACCAGTGGAGAAACTGCTGTCATTCTCTGGCCAAAGTCACTGTTGCACCAACTCAAGGAGTTAATAATTACGTGGGAGGTTCATACAGTTGCCCGGTTTACATGTTACCTTATCTATTTTTAAGAGGACACCTATTCAATAAAGCATTTCTGATTCTAATTATTTAGTCAGTGGTGGCCAAATATGTTTGTTTGGCTTTTCTGATTAGAGATGCAGTGCACTGATATCAGAAGTATATAAATCAGACCAGTGACATTCAGCCATTCCCCTCCCCGGCAGTGTCATGAGTTTACTTTAGAGGTATAAAATTCCTAATGTGAAAACAAAGGCCACACATCTTGCATGAATGTAAAACAGTTTTATATTGCTATCCCTCTATATTAAACCATATCCTAAAAAAAAAAATGTTAAAGGACAGACTTTGTCACATGAAGTTGGTAAAGGAGATCTTTATCATGCAATTAAACCAGAGAATAAACCGGTGAGTAATGTCTTTACAAGATCATTATCAATCCAGAGTGATGTTTTATGGACTCTTATCATCATGGTTGGATGTCTCTGAACAGCTTCCAACTATAAACAATAGGGCAATAAACTTTAATAAACCATCCACATGTAACTGGAAGTTACATATGGTTTCAGTCCCGTGGTCCCTCTTTTCTCTGCACCAGTTACATTAGGAGGCTTTGTCTTCCCCTCCTGTAACAAAGAGATGAACAGTCTTGTTGGAGTGCAGCATCTGCCCAGCTCTCTGTGCTCCGGTGATGGCGGCCAGTTTGTGGGCATCGTAGCGGGTGTAGAGGGCAGTGCAGGTCCAGCTGGCCTGCTCCCCCTGACCCCCTGCTGCCAGCATGTTACACACTTCACTGTAGAAGTGTGGGAAGGAGGGCAGGCCATAGAAGATCAGGTTCTGGATGCCTTTGATGGTATACCTTTAAAAAATAAAATAAATAAATAAATGAATAGAGAAGAGATCAGGGTTTCTACAAGATTCACCAAAATAAGGCAAAATAAGACCAAATTATCAGAAGAAGAATAGAAAAATAAATACAGACGAGCATAATTCATTAATTTATATACATTTTACTAGCACTGTCTAGCAGTAAATGTTTCAATTAAAAATAATTAGGTCCACCTATTTATAGCTAAATAGTATACAGCATGATGTATTCATTGAGGTTCATCACAGTCTTTAGGGACCCTATATTATTATGAGGTGATTTTACTCCATAGAAAAAGCACTGACCAGTCTCCTGCAGACAACAAGTCACATGATAAGACAGAATTCATGGACCACCTCAACTTTATTATAATTCCAAGTTATTGCAATTGGTGATTTGTTAAGTCATACAATGGTAATAAAATTCACTTTCACAACCAAACATATGGGGTGGACTCCAGGAATTAATACCAGCAGAACACTTATCATATTCAGTTTGTGTGAATGGCCTTGTGGTTAGTGAGTTTACTGATGAATGAACAGTGAGCAGCTTTTAGCAAGAGAGTGTCACTGCCACTTGTCAAAGGACAGCTTTTCACCAAGCTGACTGCCCCTGCACACTAATCACAGAACATCAGAGAACATTACAAAGGACTGACCTCTTGTAGAAGTGAAAGCGTTCAGTGAACAGCAGAAACTGTTTCTCCCCTTTCAGGAAGAAGTGTCTGGCTCGAGACACTTCTGATTTGCTGGAATACTCGCAGATACTGGCAAAGTTCATCTCCTCTTTCTTCATGTAGTTGCGTAACCGGACGTAGTCGAAGTACGATGGGATGTAGACCAGAGTGTGGGACATAACTGAGTCCCTGTACTGAGGAAGCACTTTATCTATAAAGAACTGGAACCTGCAGAGAGAAGGGGAACACAGATTGTAAAATACTGCTAACTACTGAGCTCTAGCACATATTGTAAACAGTTTTTGTATGAAAATACTAATGAATGATTCTGTAATGAATTTGTATTGAGTTTGATTTTATAATGTATATCAATGTACCAAAACAGATAAACAAATGCCCCAAGAGATTTCAGGGTAAAGACAGACACATGCTTCATGTATGTACACAGAAACATATAGCCAGAAAATCAGTGTGTAATGCAAAAATCACCAGACACTTAACCCCGAGATGTGCCTAAATTTTTAATCCTCACCGAGTATCGTGATCAATGAAGCTGTCGGAGGAAAACATCTGAAACACATGAGGCAGCTGAACCAGCACCTGGCAGATGGAGCCTGTTTTGGGTATATTCTTTATAGCAACCTAGGAAAAAACACAACAAACCTACATCATTACACAGCATTTCACATTTAAAACTATTACAAATGAAAATTAGAGTGTAGTTTAACAATGGCTGACCTGTCCACGATAGTTGGCACAGTGTTTGCTGAAGATGTTGTTTATCTGTGGGTCCTGGATGGAGCTGAACACCAGCGTCTGTCTGTAGTGTCTGGCCCAGTTGTTCAGGTTCCACATCCTCACCCTGGAAAAGTCGACTCCATGGGAGTCCAGCGGCTGCAGGTTCATGTGCTTCATCACATGCTGGTGGACACGTGGACATTGTGACTTTTAACAACACATAACAATTCTCAACTATTCTGAAGAAAAAGTGTAGCATATTAACTAAATCTATTCCTACAACTAAACATTCAGAAAGTACTTTAACATGACACTGAATTTCTTTAGCAACAATATTCATTAAACACTTGATCAAGAGGAGAGAGAAGCAACCCAAGTTGACACTGGCAACTGACATTGCAATTCTGAGAGGTATTTTCCACTGGAGGATACTCATCAGTTCAACATGTCCTGTACCTCCCCAAGTTTGTGTCTTCATCCTATGCCAGAGGACATCTTCTGGTAAACAGGTTACAGTGTGACTACACAAAAATTCCTGGTAATTTATTACAAACAGGGGCAACACAGTGCTAATAGCTAATTTGGCCAAATGTCCTTTTCAGCATTAAAGTGAAAACAGTGAACTAAAAAGACAATAGCAATACCGACCTGTAGCTAAAATTACAACAACACCATTAATGAGTTTACAGGTCGTAGTTGTCAGGCCTGTTTTATTTCTTTCCATGTTTCAACAGTTTGATTTTTAAATTCTACAGTGGCTGTCGGACAGCAGAGGGCGCCTCATCTCCACAAGCAGTCACACAGTTCCACTCTGCTGAACACATGCCATGATGCAGCAACACAACAAGTTGAATATGTGTGTTTTCTTACCAAAACATGTTCCCAATTCTGCATGAGGAGGACATCTGCCTGATCCACCACCAGCAGCTCAATGGAGGATAGGAAGTCAAAGTCTCTCTTACTTTCACCCTCTGCTCCCAGCACAGTGCGAAGGCCAAGTGGAGATGCAATGATGATGTCTGATGAGTAGAAGGGGGCATAGAGACGCATGCTGCTCCTCACTATGGAGATGCCTGGTGAGGAGAGTGCAAAACAATAAGACCAGAAAATAAACTTTGGAGGGTTTTTTTAATGAAGGTCTGTTTCTTTTAAAAGACTGTACCTATCCTGAAGTGATCATCCACATTCCCTGAAAAGGTAGCATGGTAATCATCAGGTCTTTGAAGATTGGGCGGCGTCTCATCTGCCTCTTCTCCAAACTCTTCTTTAAACTTCTTCTTGTTGCTGACCACGATCTTCTTGCCGTTGGACTCCAGCAGGCTGATGAGTGTATGGACAACTTGCAGAGCGCCGCCTCGGAAGGGAACGAGAATCAGGACCTGTGATATTTATCAATATCATTACAGCAGCTGGGCAGAGTAAATGTGATTTTAACTGGAAACATTTACATAAAGGTGATGATAACAGGCAGCATTCAGATTCATGTACTGGACTATAGAAAAAGTTCCTGAAGGGATACAGTGAGCCATACTGTTACTACTGCTGGAGCGATAATCCTCAACTAATGCAACTGAATCAAACTTACTGATATTTTATTCATCTAAAATTTTTATCTGCTTTTCTAATTATTACATGTGTTTTTTTCTGCATTATCACAGAATTGCGCAAGGTTTATAGAAACATACGGGCATTCAAGTTTGACTCAATCTGAGAGCTGAGGGCCAGACTGCTGTAGTAAAAAAAAATTTAAGTAGCACTTACAGTCTGTGTGTTCCACCTCATTGGTTGTTACAGTATTGTTAGTATTTGAAGTTAAAACAGTAAGAAAGAAGAACTTGAAAACTTCTTTTTTTTTTTTTTTTTTTTTTTTACCTTGGGCCTGGTCAGTCCTTGGTCTCTGGGTTCATCCTGTGGCTCGGCTCCAGCTTTAGCCTGAGTTTTCTGCTCTCTTAGCTTGGCATTGTGAGCCAGGATCCGAGAATTAGCCTTCAGTATATGGTTAAGCACATGGAGGCAGTATGCACTGCGCACATGAGGGCCTTGGTTAAGACGGCATATCTCTGAGTTGTATAGATCCTTGTAAGAGCCCATGAGGGCCAACAACTCTAGCTGAAGAGGGCTGATGTCTTCAGCCACTCCTTTAGGATGGGAAGTCTGGTTAAGATCCTTCCAGTGGGTCTCCAAAAGTTTGTGAAAAACTGGGAGGTTTGTGTCTTTCTGGGGTCCAATGGGGCCAAACTTCTCAAGGGGACTGGAGCAGAGCAGAGTTCCCAATTTTGGCCACTGAGTAAGACAAAGACATGGACAGAAACTGTAATTATAGTTTCAAGTTTGCTGGTAGATTTCAGGAGACTATTTTGTTAATACCGAAATCGGAGTCTTGGATTTGCAGCCTGATATTATCTTCTGCACATCCTCTTCACCAAGCTCTGTGTCCAAATGCTGCACAAAAAGGTCTGCATATAAAGAATTAAACATGCTGTAAATGCATCACTTTTACCACATTTGGTAATGCATGAATCTTTTACATTTTTGAGTAATGCAAATGAAATTATTTGACAAAACCCATGAAAACTTTTGTGTTGAATTGAAAATCCCTCTTCTTTCTTACCTTCACTGTCTTCAGGCTGCACAGTGTTTTCAGAATCCTCCTGTTCCCTTTCTCCGATGAAGTTGGTCTCTAGACAGAACTCGGACTCATGCTCCTTGTCAACAAACTCTTCATGTTCTTCCCTTTTCTCCTCCTCAACCCCCTCTTCGTCTCCTGCCTCGGTTGGAGCTTCCTCTCCATCTGCAGGTTCCTCCTCTACCCCTTCATCACCATCTTCACCATCAACTCCCTCACTGTCCTCTATAATAAAAAGCACCAGTGTATTTAGTCAAATACAAAACATTTTGGATATACCAAACAAAAAAGTGTTTGCAGTTACACAGCTCACCTTCACCAAGAAACTCCTCTTCATCCTCATCAACCTCTTCATCATCAGTACTTTCCTCCTCTTCACTCTGGGTGTTATTTGTTGGTTGGCTGAGCGTTGAAAGAAGTTTCTGATAGGCTGTTTTCTGCTCTGGTTCTTCCTCCTCATCTTCTAAGTCATCAGGCTCTTTGTCAGATTGTTCTGGGCTTGATGGCTGTAACAGCAATGACGACAGAACATTAAAGAATGTCTGGAGCACATCACTGAGTGAATGCCCCAAATTTTTTTTCTTTTTAAATAATTATTCTCTGTGCAGTTACAATACTACAATCATAAGTTGTATTCTATATAAGATGTCACAGGTATAGCATTACTCACCAGTTCCACTATTTCAGTCCTTTCAGGTCTTTCATTTACTCTGTGAAAAAAATCCACAAAAAATATTGCATTGGGGTGCTTGGTATTTAAGTATATAACAAGAATCAAATCAAATCAATTTTTATTTATATAGCACCTTTCACACAATTAAATTTGTGACACAAAGTGCTGTACATTTAAAAACACTTGTCACATGGTGTGACGCACACACACAAGCACACACACATACCCCCACCCCCTACTACTCCCCTCCCCAAGAAAGTAAAGTCCCATCCAGTGTGTGCACCCTAAAGCCATTTTTCTCCTTCTTGTCTATATTGCTAATTACATACTATTATTACTACATACTACTATTTTCTACATACATAACCAGTAAGGCTATTTACTTCTGACACATCTTCCTCAAAACATTGTTATTAAGCATTTGTGCATTTTGAATACCTTAGGGGGATAACAAAAATACACTTTAAATAAATCGAGATAGTCAGTGCAACGTTTTAGTGAACAGGCTTTTGTAAACGAAATGTTAACCTAAAGTTTTTGCAAATAACTAAAGCTAACATCAACCGCTGAATCCGGCTAGTTGGCTAACTATAACAGTGGATTAATAATTCCTTTAAAGCAGCCAGAAGCTCTCTGTGGTGCTTACACATCGTGAAATGGATGCTCCTCTCCAAACTCCTTCAAGTGTTTTTTCTGCTTTTTAGTTAGGCTTGTAAAAAGCTGTTTATTCTGTCTTCTTTTCCCCATGTTGACAGTGTACTAGTGTCACACGTGTGGGGCTCCAGCTTCTTTAGTCAATGCTGCGCGTCAGGAACATCGGTACTGCCAACTACAGGAGCGGGGTGGAACTACAGGCTTCCAGTTGTACGATTCGGTACTTTAAGACGGGAAATTATGTTATTTAATTTACTAACAATGTTATTAAAACAAGAACTGTATACTCTACAATTGTACATAAAGTATATGATTTTATAGACTAGATCATTATTTATTTATTCCTGTGCAAAACAGTATGTTTTATGTTATTGGCATATATTTCCAGCAATATTTGTATGATCTTCATGTCCCATTATAGTAAACAAAAAAAAAACTGCATTCAAAACCACAAATAAAATTCACAACATTATAGTATGCTTTCAGCATACACAAGGGCCCATACTCCTTGGTAAAAATGCTGTGAAAATATTTAAAAATGACTTTAATACTGTGAACAAATTTTTATGTTCTACAAAAAAAGACAGCATGTGTAAGGGTTCTTTAACCAGGAAATAACCCTTACATACTGTTGGGGTCAAATGTGGCCTACTTTGACATTTGATAGCCTGAAATGTGATGACTTTTCCAACCACAAAAATGTTTGGTACACAAAAATGAAAATACAGGTGCTACAATTATTTGTACACTGAGGCTGTTTTGGGTCAAATTTTATCTGTATCTATTGAAATTGATTTTAGATGCATCAGTGTGGGACCAATCAAGGAAAAGGGTGGTTTAGGGATTCCTTAAACTATTTTTTATTCAACAGTGACATAGACTGTTTCTAGAATGGAGACTCTCACTGCTCTCTGAAACATAAATTGAGGACTAATCATCAATTTATTAATGTCAGATAGGCTATTGATACATTCTAAATAGATCTGAAGTTCAAAATTTGATATAGACACTTATTACAACCTGAACCATACTGGGAAGGCATCTAATATGAACAGTATGTATCAGTCAAACAAGATTTTGTTGTATTTACCCTTGATCTAATGTCAGCATAAGCCCATTCAGATGTTCATGAATGAAATCAATTCAATTTGCAGTTCACAAAATTTCATATGGCAATAGTCTTCAAAATAAGCTGATTTATTACTGTCAAGATTAACTTAGGGGTGAGACAAGTGTAATGGAGGTTTCAGTAAAGGTCACATAAGGTTATGGTGTTTTCTGGGTAATTTATCCTTGCTGCTGGGCTAGCAGACCGTAAAGAACCAGATACTCAGTCTGTAGTCTATCTGGTGTTTGAAAACTAACCTTGATCAATTATTGAACACTGTAATATCAATTTACTGTTTGCCTGTTTTAGCTGTTACCATGGCAGAAGCTCATCTATTATTAACCCTTTGGGTGTCCAGTTTTTCTAGTCAGGGTATTTTCAGCTCATTTTGACACGTCAGTGAGGATATTATTGTTTGTTAATTGCAAACCACTATGGCATAGGTTGAAAGAGGACGTCTGGCTTTTCTGGATGGGATGTAAAACATGTAATACATTCTTGTATTTCAATGGAGGGGCCAAAATTGAAACAGGAGAGAGAAAAGGCTGGGAAAACAGTAAGGTTCAGGGTTGCATCTGCCAACAGCGGCCGGGTCCTGGCGGAGGTGTTCAAGGATGAGAGGGCCTGGTGCAGCTCAGTGTCGGACTCAGTGGACTCTGACTGCACCAGCAGCCCAGAGGCAGAGCAGGGCAGCTCGCTCCCCATCAGCGAGGCCAACAGTCACCTGAACGGTCTGGTCGTGGAAACTGCTGTGGATGAAAACGGCTGTGAACCTGATGACCTGCTTTTGTATGCCAGTGCCAAGAGAGAGATGCTGTTCAGCAACAAGCGGATCAATATCTGCAGCAAGAATGGGACCATACGAGGAGTGAGGAACAAAGTGAGCGCAGGCCAAGTGCTTTTCAACAACCTCTCCAACATGTACTCTGTAAGTAATGGGGGGGGAGGTTAACACTGCTATAATCTAATTATTATATGCCCTAAAGCCTCTTCATAATACATGAGCTTACAACAAAAGATCAACAAAAATTAGGAATCCCTGTATTGACTGTGATGAGGTATCATAAACTTTATTATCTTTCCCTTTAAGGGTTCCCTTCGTCATCAAAAAAGGAGACCCTGGGAAAAGGAGTAGATAGGAGAGAGAGCAGAGAGAAGAAGCCCCTTGGCTGAAGATGGTCTTGGAGGAGTCCTCACTCAATGTAAAAGATTCTGGTTACAACATACACTTCTGTGATTATTATTACTATAAAAGAATGGCAGCTTTACTGAATAACGATGCTTTAGTCTGTTCAAGTTCTGTCATTCAAAGTCATCACCCTGAAGGATACAACAATGATGTTGCAAATAATTCACTGTAATGTATTTCCTGGCACATTCGAGTCTGATTTATGAACATTTGAAGCCTCTCATACAAACCTATTGGTTTTTTCATACCTGCTGCTAAACTGCTGCACATCCATGTGTTTCCCTGAAGGAAAATTAAACTACTTGAACCACGAAACCAACTAAGAAAACAAGTAACTTCACTCAATGCTCAACTTTGAATGGGGTTTTTGAATGGATTTTTGTACTTTTTTAAAAGATGTCAATTTAATTGTGATATGATTTTATGTTATGTGAACAATTCATTAATGTTTTTTTTTTAAGCATTTTGTAATCTTGTTCTCAGTAGATTGGGTGTGCTTCATTTTATGTATAAGTCATAGTTTATATATACTGTTAATGATAACAAGCTATATAAACCATTATTTGACATAGGAAAAAGATATTTATTACTGTTGCTGTAGATTTTATGCTGGGTATATGGGTTTGTGGAAACTGCTTGTTCACTACATTTATTAAATGCTTACATTTTTCAAAACATATCACATATTGTGTAACATAGTGCGACAAAGCAACTGGTGGTAGTTATATTTGATTTTAACAAGTAAATCAGAAATTTATTTATTATAATAAATTTATTAATTTACCAAGTCTCAGTCAAATATACTGCAGCTGTACTGAATCATAGGATAACATCCAGGATGTTAAGTAATCATAAGATAAGATAAGATAAGATAAGATAAAAGTGAAAGAGCCAGTGTTGAATAGAATAACAAAGTGAGAAACTACTCTTGCTCAATGTATTAAATATGACAGTAAATGGAATAAATGAAGTAAACAGTAATATGGCATATGAAGTACGATTGCATGATAAGTACCAGCTTGTAAATGATTAATTTTTAGACCAGGAACAGTTTGATGGCCACCGGTAGAAAAAGGCCTCCTGTGGTGTTTGGTGGAGCTCCTCAGTGGTTACAGATCATGACACCAAGATGACAGATGAATGTAGAACAGGACAAATGCAGCTCTGTAGTAATCAGATCTGTAAGCACTACATTAACAAGGAAATTAGAAACACTAACATATATTGATATACTTTATGGTAAAAGTGTAAGATAATTCAATCGTTGTAGCACTACATGCTATTTTATGTCACAGCTACAGGTACATTAGCAAAAAGGTTAAATGATTACCTGAATGATTCAGTTATAATAAAGTTTTATTTACTATAAAAGCACTGATTTAATGTACGCTACTTTGCTTCTATTCAACTGCATTTACAAAGCAAATATACATTTTGCTCCATTTCATTTATTTCACAGTTATGTGACAGCACTTGTGATTTGATGCAAATTTTAAAGACAAAGGATATGATCACCTCATAAAATGCAATGCTTGAACTATATCACTTTAATCCATTATGTTTTGGTTATGGTTCTTTTCATTACAAGCGTAAGCACTATGTTCAGAAAATATTTGCATATTAAGGTTGATAAGTAGGTAGATTAGATCAGGAGCATAAATCATGCAAATCAAGGGGTAGCCTCCAACTGTGGCACCAGATTATTATCACCAACTAGAAAGCACTCAGACAGCACAAACACCAGCAAAGGCATAATCCAGCTGTACTGATGATATATAGACTGAACGCTGGTGCCCTCTTGTGGTGAAATGACAACACTAGCTTGTCCAAACCTTCTCCCATCATACTAGATATGGATGATTTTCAAGGATTTGGGCATTTTTATTTCCCCCAGAAAGAATCCAATCCTCTGATCTTGCACATAACTTTATTATTTGTTCCTTGAATATTACCTATATACTGTTTATAAAATAGATCATGTGAAATCACCTGTTTCTCGACTTAAATTTTGAACCCAGGAGTTTAGTGTTTTAACTTTGCCATTTTGGTTTTTTAGAGTTGGAAGTGACCATATGAAGGGAGGAGTGAGGAGATAGGTCTGACCCTTGAGCCTGAAGACACTGCCCAATGTGTATGAGACTGAGTACATGTCAAGATTCATTGGATACCAGATCTGTCAATCAAACGACGCGCCCCCCCCCCCAAAAAAAAGAAGTCAGATGAAATGATTTTCAGATGAAACTCCAGATCATTAATAAGGAGATTTGACTTTAATGACATCAGAATGACTTGTGAAGTATTTTGTGATTGAAAACGGCATTGGTGTATCACAGTGTTTTGCACTTTTCCATTGGCTTCACTTTTGAGACCCGAGTGTTGCATCCATTTCTATATACAGTGTATTGTAATAATGTATTTGTAAAAAAAAAAGCCAAACAACAACAACAACAACAACAACAACAATAATAATAATAATAATAATAATAATAATAATAATAAACAATCATAATCATCATCAAATGCAGGTGAAAATATAAGTCAAACCAGTTGCTTGTATACATCCTGATTTTACTGCACAAAAACAAGTGGTAGTGAACAGGCTAAAAGTCAGTTTTAGGTTGGACTTTCCCTTTAAGTGGCAGATTTTATGCAACAACATCTCACGGTGCACCTGCCTCAGTCAGCACGGTGGACAGACCCTGCAGCTCCGCACAGACCGTCACCTCCTGCCCTCCCTGATAAACACAGCGGCTCCCGGTGGGGCAGGGCATGATCCTCTAGTACTGACGACCAGCTAATACAGCATCAGCTACCATCATGTTACTGCGGCACTGACAGATAAACTGGAGAGGGCAGGATGCGGGCTTTCCTATAGACACACCCCCGCTTTTTTTTTCTCTTTTCCATTTCCCAGCAAACGGAAAGATCCCTTTTATTTTAATTTTGTGAGGGGGGAGTTTTACCGATCAGTCTGTCTCCGTCGGCTCTAAATGTCTCTAAATAACACATGTAATGACAAGTAGCTCGTCTTGGCTGAGGGACGCTGCAGAGCAACGGGAGTGAAATCTCTTCCTCTTCCTACTCCACGCCCTGTCATTATTATCAATAGCTTTCCAGCATCATGTCTCCTCCAGCATCGGCTGCGACGGCGAGTGAAAGCAGCACGACCACCGTGTTCGAGGAGGACACCAGAGAGGAGGTGGGTATCTTTTTCTGTTAAGCTTCATGCTTTTAGTTACGGTCTGTTTGTCAGCTCCTGTCGCGGAGATTGGTAAATGCATGTGCAAACTGTAACACACAGGTGAATTATTTGACGGGGATTACAAAAATCTCACCTGTTTCATAGATTTACATGGGAATATTTCTTTAATCTTGCAGCCTGAAATAATAATTTGAGTCAAATGTTGATGTGGCATGTGCTCATGATCATTCAGCACAGCATCTTTACCTGTCTGTCACCTCTCCATCTGCTGAAGCAAGGCCTGTAATATCTCTCCAGCAATAAATCCTGGCAAACAACTATTAAGCAGAGCTGCAAAATGGCATGAGGTGTCCTCAGCATTTCAAGAGCTTTTGTGTTCTCTGTTGCTCGCTGACTGATTTTATTTGCAAGGAAATGTCTAATCCCTGGGTGTTACTACGATGGTGCATGACCTGTTCATTCATTTTCTAGTCTAATTATGCAGACGATCCTGTGTGCTGTAGATGTTGCAGTGATCACTCAGCACTGATGCACACTTCAAACAAGCAGCTAGGTGGAGATTAGATGATAAATTATATTGTAACCATCCTCTTTTGTTTTGTTTCTGTTTTTTCACTCAACAGCAAAGGCCACTGAAGCAATCTCTGAGCAAGTCCTTATGCCGGGAGAGTTTTTGGAAATGCCTGCTCCTGTCCGTTCTCATGTATGGCTGCATGGGAGCAATGGTTTGGTGTCATGTCACCAAGGTGACCCGCCTCACCTTTGACAGTGCCTTCAAAGGGAAATCCATGATGTACCATGACAGCCCCTGCTCCGATGGCTATATCTACATCCCTCTGGCCCTACTGGGTATGCTCTATTTAGTCTATCTCGTGGAGTGCTGGCACTGTCATGTGAAGAACGAGCTGCAGCACAAAGTGGACGTGGAGGGTATCTCCGAGCGCATCCAGAGGATGCAGCAAGCGAAACCGTGCATCTGGTGGAAGGCCATCAGCTACCACTACGTTCGCCGAACTCGACAAGTCACACGCTACCGCAACGGAGATGCTTACACCAGCACACAGGTTTACCACGAACGTGTCAACACTCATGTTGCAGAGGCTGAATTTGACTACAGCCACTGTGGAGTCAAAGATGTTTCCAAACAGCTGCTGGGCTTGGAGAAGTCTGCTCTGACAAAGATGCGGTTCACCAAATGCTTTAGTTTTGCCAATGTAGAGTCAGAGAATTCCTACCTCACACAGAGAGCAAGGTTTTTCACTGACAATGAGGGCCTTGATGACTACATGGAGGCCAGGGAGGGTATGCACCTGAAAAACATTGACCTAAAGGAGTACGTCCTGGTGATGTCTGACCCTGAGCACCACCCCTGGTATCTGTCCCACTATGTCTTCTGGTTTGCCTCATTCCTCACTTTCTCCTGGCCTCTCCGAGTCTTCACAGAGTATCGTACTGCATATGTCCACTATCGTGTGGAGAAGCTTTTTGGCCATGATTACCTCCCCGTTACCCCCTGTGATGATCGGCCGTATTGGCGTCGTATCCCCCGTGTTAACACCATTGACAGTACTGAACTGGAATGGCACATTCGCTCCAACCAGCAGCTGGTGCCCAGTTACTCAGAGGCTGGCCTGATGGACCTGGCCCAGTGCCCATCTAGCTTCAGCGGGATTCGTCAGAACTGTGAGCGCTGCCACAGAGCCATCAGCTGCTCCTCAGTGTTCTCTAGAAGCGCCCTCAGCATCTGCACTGGGGCCAGCTCCCGCATCCCCTTCAGCAGCAGCCGGTTTTCCTTGGCGCGGCGCTACGGCTCCCAGCGCAGTTGCTTCTGGAGGAGTGGCAGCTTGGACGACCAGGAGAGTCCCAGTGAGAACACCCGGTGTCTATCAGAGCGCCTCACCACAGATGATGAGGAACCCCCAGACTACGAAGATGCACTTTGCTACCCGGTCCTCATTGTCCACTGTAGTGAGAATTGCCACAACCACAGATCTTTTCACAGAAATGGCTCCTGTGTGGAGACTTCTCTATGACTATGCAGTCACAAAAACACAGTGGCATTTCTGTAGCGTACAAACACTTTGAATATCAGAAAACAGTGTGCAAACAAGTCTTAATATCAAGTATAAAGATTCATGCTGTATTGTCATATTATCAGAAACAATTTCCTGAATCCTGAATGTGTGAATCACCAAAGCAATAACAGTGGTTGGTGAGCAGAGAACAGAACAACAGTGTGCTGGGAGCCTCGGAGGATACATGTGGAAAACTATATCTGCTTGGCTTCCAGTGAAAAAACCAGGGGGACAAAGACTGTTACACTGTACACCATTGCCATAGCTTTTAAGATCTGTTATGAACAGTACACATGAAACTGAACTTCTGCAGTTACCTCATAAGACCCTGAAGACCAAGTGGTCATGGATGGGCACGCTTAAATATCTCATGTTCATTCAGTGATATCTCAGTAACACAAATACTTCAGAGGTGAGAAAGCTGGAACAGATGTTCTTGCTTTTATGTGTCACAGTCTGTAAAAGTTTCAACAGGTTTAATCTACTTCTGATTATACAGCAATAACTGTAAAAACAAAATACCATCTTCTCAAATACAAAAATGTAAAGGAGGGAGATCTATCAAATAAGTTGTGCTCATGCATATTACAAAGAGACTCTGGTCAATACAGAACTCAAAAGAGACAAAATTAACTATTCACATTCTGTAATGTTTGAATATTTTCATTACTTATGTGAAGTGCTAAATTTAAAATTTAATTTAGATTTTCTGTACCTACATGCCTCAGCTTTTCTTTTATACATTTCAAAGAAGGCCTTTTAACAACTTCAGATGACAGGTGTAAGTTTAGTTTCAGTTGTGGGTTAATGTGTTGATGGAAAGTGACATTAAGTGAGTAAAAGAAGAGTGACCATTGTTCAGATTGTTAATACAAAACAACAAACAGACCAGGGGCTGCACAGTATTTCTGGTGTATCTCTGCTTTGGCCACATTGAACTTCTCCTTGTTTGACTGTTGACTGTTGGTGTTATATGGCAGCTCCACAGAGAAGTGTCCTGTTTTTTTCTTGGCTGTTGAGGGAGTGACACACAAACATGATGTTTACAGTTGGTGCTTCAACAAAAACAGATCAGCAAAGCCTTTAAGATGGTTAAAGATAGGTTTTTGATTCGACATTTGATAAATTATCTTCACTGGTCCAATAATTGTCAGAGCACTCATACTGACTTATGTGAATCTTTACAGCGACAGAATAAAACACATTACACTCTAAAAATGCTATGTGTTTTTACCCAGAACTGGGAAATATTGAACCAACTACATGCTGGGTTAATTTAACACATAGAGCTCTGTGTATCCAACATTTTGTTGCTTTTAACCTGACATTTCATAGTTTTTACCCAACATTTTATTCTTTTCACTCAGCATTTTGTCGTTGTTTTCCCAAGGTTTCATTGATTTGACCCAATATTTATTTGTGTTTCTCCAACATTTTACTGTTTTATCCAGCATTTTGTTGATTTATACCCATCTTATGCCCAGCATGTAGTTAGTCCACCTTTTACCCAGTTCTGTGTTAAAACAATCCTGCATGTTTTAGGCTGTAAGAAAAATCTAGGTTCAATTAATAACAACAGGAATGATTTGAACAATTTGTCCTAAATTTAACTTTTTCTGCTGCCTACTGCCACAACAAAACCCTGCCAGCAACTGTAGTACAAACAGACTGGCACATCATGACATTAATCATGTGGACAGAAAAGAAAAGCAAAAAGATCATCATGTTCAAAACCATAAAACATACATGAATGTAATTCACCAGCATATATGAAGTAATGTGTCCATTATGTCTATAGTGAAGGAATATGCTTCATTTTTCATTTGTAAAATGGTGATTTGATTGTCCAGTGTATATTGATCATGCTCACAATATCAAATGAACATGCACCAACATGCCACCTTGTTATTGGGAAGCTGATCTATGTGGAGGATCCCTGACTGTTTTGAGTGGAGTTTACAGGCCGTATATGCAAGGATGTAAATGCACTTATGTTTACATTTGGACATTATATACAAACTTTATATCAACTTTTTATAGCATCTAACAGAAACATATTGTATGCATTCTAGCACATAACATCTTGTTCTTACATTGTTTTCAATGATGTAGTGACACCAGTATTATGCACTTAATGCAAGTCACACTAGACAATTATTAATTGTAGTGGAACTGAATGTTGATGTAAATTCTCTTAAAGTAATAAAGTATTGGAGCTGAAATATAGAAATTATACAGTAATGCTCAGACCTAAAACAAAAACAAGCTTCTTGTAAAAAGTTTAAAAATGTAATTGTCATTATAATCAAATGGGCTGTATAAATAACTTGATTACCTTTTAAAATCTGTATTTGAATTTATCTAATGCTGGAAAAATAAAAATGTTGCAATAAATGTCTGGGGCATATCCATTTCTAATTACAAAATATAGCTGGCTTGGATCCTCGCACTTGCTAGGAAGATGTGGGTGGGAGGAGTCTGTACTGTGTCATGGACACTGTATGTGTGTGTGTATGTGTGTGTGTGTGTGCGCGTGCATACAGTACTATGAAAAAGTATTTGTCCCACAACAGATATGTTCTATTTTTGTGTACTTGTAACACACACACACACACACACACTGAAAACTATGAAGACTAGACGGCACTCAAAGAGCACAGGACTCCACCCAGGCATAATCTAGCTGTACTGACACTACAGACTGAACACTGATGTTCCCTTTTTGGTGAAATACCAACATTATCTTGTTGAAACATTCACACATTATAACAGAGGGATTTTCTGGGAGTTCAGGATTTTGTCAGAAAGGATCTCACACCCTCATGGCTCATCAGTTTTGAACTTAATACAAATGTTTTATCACAAATAGCAGCATTTGAGCTGCATAGACTCCACAAGTAAGTTTGTTCAAAACTGATGAGCCATGCAATCCCAGCATGCATCAAATAGCTTCTTAAGATGTCAAGAATTTTGGCTTTCTCTGTCTTCAAGTGCTTCCATGAATGTTCAGTGGTGTTCAGATCAGGTGACTGTAAAGGAATGTCCAAGAAAGTCAGCCCTCTTCAAAGCTTTGAGCTGTGTTTGGACTCTTCATCATGCTGCAGTATGAACCCTCCACAGAACAGAAGGTGGAACCTGTCTCTGAAAAATGGAGTGTTATTTCTTTTTAGAGAGGGTGCAGTCTATATACTGCTGGTGTCCAACTCCAGAACAGCAACCCCCTAAAAATTAAATGTTGCCAGCACCATGTTTCGCTGAGGTATTATTCACGCTCCTGTTTGTCTCCTGTGAAGCGTTATTAACACTAATAATTATTAAATTGTCTCGTTAAAGGGGGCATCACTGACAAGTTTTGAGAAGTATGACACAATATCATAATAATTTCATCTGTCATCAATCAGAAGGATCAGTTCTTCAGACCATTAAACATTCATATTCACAAAAAGGCCACTCCATTACAATCAAGACTTATGGCGAAGCCTAGTTCTCTGCATTCCAGTTTTGGGGAATGCAGGATGTTATATGGCCTGCTTCAGAGTTCGAAAGGTGTCCAGAGTCAATAATTATTTGATTTGGGTGTTGTAACCCAGAGTTTTAGGGTATATAGGAACCTAATCTGTGGACAGTTGGACAGTTAACAGGTAACTGTTTCCTAATCTGTTTCCAAAACCTCAAAAAGTTGAAAAAAAGGGAAGGGCTGTAAAATAGGTTACTAAGGAGTGGGAGGTGATGGTGTTGATGTATGTGTGCGTCTCCACAGGAAGGTTAAAGGTCATGGGGGGTTTCAGTGCAAATGCAGGGCACGGAGATGTAAATCCAGCGTTTCATCCTTTTGGGTGGTATTTCACCATGTTGGACAGGAGGAGAGAAGGTGAAAACCATAGCTTTATCCAGTACATAACAATCACCAGTTCCTGAAGTGTCAAACTAGCAAGAGTTTTATGTCTTCACAGTGTCACAAATGGAGGAGAAGGCAAGGTTTATGACTCTTAGAGTCCCTCCTTATCTGGTCCTAAAGTTCTTCCAAATGTCTTTGTGGCAGAGAGGGGTTGTTTATGACGGACCAATGTTTATACAAAGATGGAGCTGGTGAGACGCTGGGGGGAGACATGAGGATGCTTGTTCAAGCTACACCTTACATACACCCTCTGTGACTGACACTAATCTTGAACTTGGACCTTTAAGGAAATAAGAATTTTTGCATTCAGTGTGAAATACTGATATGTTTGTGTACAATCTAAGTATTTAGTCTTGTTTCTCCCCTGAAAACTAGTTTAGAGATGCTACTCATCTTCTGTGTACATCTTGTGTTCGTTATGAATCAAATTCTATCTCTCAAGAGCAAAACTTGATCTTCTTATGATGTGCTCTCTTTTGATCTGTTTGATCATGCTGTGCATACAACTAGTCCAGTAATCACAAAGAGATTTAGAGCTCCATGCACTACCATCTTAAAACCTTCAGTCTTGCTATAATTGGATGATAAAAATAAGAAACTGACTTCTAACACTTTGACTTAGTTCTGATGCCATCCCCACCATCACTGTGTTACGCAGGCAGTGATACTCTACTAGCAACTTATGGCAAAGGCATATTTCCAACTGACGAACAACAGCTCCATGCCAATTTACTTCAAAAGGCTTGGATGAGCCAGTCAAATCCTTATGAGTGTTACCTGAATGTAGCTTTAATGGAAGGATACAAATGAAGGAAATATAATTTTTTGTACAAAGAGGTAAGAGTATTAATGCCACTTCTTTATTTCAGAGTGACTGCAGCGCTAGATATAGCTCAAAATCTCAAATACTGTCTTCTTGTGTTTTTAATTGTTTCAAAATTCTCAATATTTGCAGGTTTACATGAAAATATGACAGATTATGACAGTTTTAGGCTTTTTTGACTTTAAAAAAATATACAATATATCATGGTACAAAAAATTATACTTTACCAAAACAATTTTGCCTATAAACAACAACAACAACAACAACAACAATAATAATAGAAGAAGAAGAAGAAGAAGAAGAAGAAGAAGAAGAAATCTCTTGTTCTAACTCAACAGCTCATCCATATGGATAATATATCCGTCGATGCGGTAGGTGGCAGTACATTTATGCTCGCTGACACACAAGTACTCAACGAAGGGGAGTGAGCGGCTATGAAAGGTTATTCTATAGGTGAGTGTGCTACGAAATAATAACAGCATGCCCCTATGTTGATATTTACCAATTAGAAGTAAAGCATAACTGGCCCTACTGCGTTTGCGGGTCAGGAGGCTCGTGGTGGGTCGCAGGTGGACGGAAATAATGACTTCACGAGCTGACAGAGGAAAAGTACAGCTTGCTAGCTATGTGTGCTAACTGTTTTTTGGGGGGTTTTGTTTTTAAACTTTAGCTGTGTGCTAACTGTCTTTAACTACATCTGTATGCGGTTTTTAACCTCACCGGAAATATGTAACGCTTGGTTTAGCACACACAGACACTACTTTAAATTATGACGGAAAAGGTACACAAACAAGCAGCTTACACCAAACGGTAAAATACAGTAGGGCTATACCACAACTGACTGCTTCCTGTGAATGCTTGTTGTCTTGACTGACAACCACTGAAATAAACATTTAACTTCTGGAATCACAAAAGAGGGAAAAAAAACCCCATCACATTTGAAAAAACTACTTTAGGCTAAGTTTTTACCTTTTGTGTTATCGTGGTGTTACTAAATAATTCGTGCAACAGTATTAAGATTTTTTTTATATCGCTAGAAACACAATGAGGCTTTTATTTTGAAGGTAACATTCAGTATGAATAAATAGTTTTGCGAGCGATATAAAATCAAAGTACTAATTGTTTAACACAAAATAGTAATAGTAGAAAGTATGGGATTAGATAGGAGAGTAATTAATACAAACAAATTTGAAATATTAGCCTTGACTTAGAACATAATCTTGTGGCTATTCTTAAGAATTGATGCATATCAGTTTATTCAGTGTATTCATTGATAATATTGATATACAGTAATTTTGACATTTGTAGCATAATGCTAGCATAATGCTTGATATTCTTTTTTTCTAGTGACTGGTCTGAGCTCCAACATGCAGAGCTTGGTGGTGCAGGCACTTGCCATGAGGCAGCTGGGATGGTTGAACCCTCGCCACCTGCTGGCTGCTGGATACGGACTGAGGCAGACCGAATGGTGTCCCAGGACCATACACACCCGCCAGTTGTGGGGCTGCTCAGCTTACTCAGCGCTCAGCTGTCACAGACCTGCTCTCCGTGGCAGGGATACTGTCAGGAGTTGGTCTGTTCATCACCTGAGGTTTAAAAGCAAGAAGAAGAAAAGTGCTTCCAGTGCGGCACGAGAGGGCGAAGATGAGGATGAGGATGAGGGTGAAAAAGACCCAGAGGACAGTGATTATGATGAGGACCCAAATACACCAAAGGACTATAAGGACATGGAAAAACATGTGCCATCTTTCCGCTATGATATCATCATGAATGCCGGCCTGGACGTACCACGCAAGTGAGTCAAAGCATGTTGAATGCTCTCACTGGTTTGGAATCAACTTTCCATAGAGCCACCTGAACTTAAAGGATCTAAGGTTTGATGGACAAATGAGCTTGTCCATTGTGAGGTTTTCAACCAATGGGAGAGGAAACAGCTTGTGATAAATATCTAAGCATATTTATTTATAAAAGGACACAAAATTATGATTGTTGCTGCGTGAACATGATTATTATATGTAAATTATAGACTGTATATAGAAATGGTCGAAGCAAGTGTGATGTCACCCATTGGTTTGAGGACTCCTGTTTTGAAGCCAAGAGATCTGCATTTGAATGTCGCCATGTTGGTTGTTTGGAACCAGAAATGACCATATTTGCATATCATGAAAGGAGTGAGGAGGCGGGTCTAACCCTTGAACCCAAGATCACTGTCCAATGTGTACGAGACTCAACTTCTGCACTGCTCTCATTTGAGACCAGACTTGTCAATCCAGCTAACCAGGTTATGTTAACCCTAACCCATAACTATTCCTCTTTTTAAAGCCTATTATTTATTTAATTGTGATTTATTTTTTTCAGATGGACCACCAGATCACTGATGACAAGAATTAACTTTAGTGAATAACATCAGAATGACTTGTGATTTTTTTTTAAGTCAATGTGAGCCAGCCTGCAGTGGCCATCAGGTGTATTACGCATTTTTGCTTTGGCCTCATTTTTGAGGCTCACTTGCTTCGTCCATTTCTATGTACAGTCTATGATGTAAATTTACATACATTAACTTTAGTCAGCATGGTTGCTTCTCTATTTTGAATCTGCATAAATTCTAATCTCTCTTTGTCCTCAACAGGAAAATTGAAGATGCTTTTTACCAAAACATGCTTAGACTAAATGGACAGAAACTAATCAAGAAAAGTAAAACGGTGAGTGATGGTCGTTTATATATGATGTGTTCCTATAGCCTGTGCCTTCAAGTCTCATTCATTTATTGTAATTCATATTGTGTCTTTTAGGTCAAAGTGGGGGATACCTTGGACATGGTCTTGTCAGAAAACCAAGAAACAAATACTGTTACTCTGATGAGAGTTGTTCTTAAAAGGGTTACTGGCAACTCCAGTTATGCAGAAAAGTACCAAGTTGCTATACGACGCTGGAAATTTCTCAAGCTCACAAAGGATGAGGCCTTTAAACCATGAACTTGGATAGGACCGTACTGAGGGTAATACCATTGGATGGTGGGGTCACAGACAAGGACAGAGAAATGGCATTTCAACATTTTCCAACAACTTGGCTCTACAATGGATTTCAAAGGTGTTGTGATGATTCATGGATGTTTTAAACATTTAGCAGTTGATAGGGAGAAACATTTTAATGTATACCTTTACCCCCTGTATTGTGAGACTCCCACCAATAAAGGTGCACTTTGAAGTTTTGAACGTCAGACATGATATCCTTGTGATTTGGTTGATGCAGAGCACATGACCTTTTTCTGATGAATAAGTAACTGTGGTATGTTGATCTTTTCCTGATATCTTTCTGTTAACTCTCATCCCATATTTTTAATTGAGTTAAAAAATATAAAATGTTCATGATTCAGGAAAAGGCCAGCTCTTGCTAACCTTAGTATAAAACCGGAGCAAGTACCCAACACATCCAAGTTACATACATCAATGTGAAAAGGTTAATGTGATTATTAACAGTCGAATTACATGTCATATTTATAACTGTTTTTATTAGAAATAGGTTATCATGACCCATTGTCATGTTAAATTATCTTATAAACTTCTATAAGAAGGCTTAACATAAGCACATTGTTATTAAAACAGTGGTGGCACAATGCTACATCAGTAACTGCAATGGAAATATCACATCATTGTGATTAATTTCTCTTCATAGAGCAAATGTGTGGTCTATGCTGTTAGCTACTATTATTTTTCAATGTTTTTAAGGCTACAACATTTATCAACAAAGTATGTTAGATTAGCTATGACACTTTTGGCTTATAAATAGGAGCAGTTTTAACTTTTTAATCCAACAATAATAAGACTACATAAACTACAACATGTACTGCTGTAGCCAAAAGGTAAAATATAAGTAAGAATACTACTAAAGAAACTCATAACAGCTTGGCTTCATCCTACATAGGACAGTTCAACAATGCGGTTTCAGCTTATATACTGTGCAATAATTTTATGACAAAGTGTTGACTAACTGTACTGTAACTAGGACACAGTGCTTGACCTCTTGGCCTTTTTAAGAATGTCACACTTCTTGCGATTAGGACGCCTGCAACGTTCATCTATGCTTGGCACACATTCATAGTGCCACACCTCCTCCATCTTATCCACAGGATACACTGCTTCCACATAGTGGCGGATCAATCTCAGCCGTACAGGGTCCAGTTGCTTCTTATTGCAGGCTCCTGAATGGTTGTACTGCAGCCGCAGGTTCTCCTGGGTGAAGAGTTCGGGAAAGAGACGCACTAACAGGCGGGCAGCAAAATTCCCAACAGAGAGACTCTGCTGGACGATTTCCCGCACCTCTGTGTCTGAGAGCAAGTACACAGAAGGTATGGGGAAGTCAGGTTTGGATACAGTCAGTTCGTCCAGGGGAATTTTGCAGAAGTCTTTGCTACTTTTCTCAGGAGGTAAAGAGGGAACATCTGGATCCTCTCTAGTGTTATCTGGATTGAGCTGGTTCAGCTGGCAGAGAAAGTCCTGCTCTGAATCTTGACCATATACTTTGCGTTGTTGCAGGTATGACCTCCTCTGCTCTGTGTCACGTCTCCTGCACCTCTCATCAAGTTTGCCAACAAATTCTAGCATCCACACTCTGTCGTTCTTGGCCCGAGGGTAGACTAACTGCACATAATGACGGATCAGGTTCACACGAACGGGGTCAAGCTGCTTTTTCCCAAGAGATCCGCTGCAGTTGTACTGCTTTCTAGTGTTCTCATGGGTAAAGAGCTCAGGGAACATGAGCACCAGCAGCCGAGATGCAAAATTTCCAATGGACAAGCTACATTCATAGTTGTTCTTCAGTTGTTCCCTGGACAAGATGTACTCATGAGGAACAGTAAAGTCAGGTAGAGGAACCTCCAGATTGTCAAAATCCACTGGTGTAAGCAGCGACTTCTTGGACTTGCGACTGGGTCTTTCATATTCACTCATTTCTGGAACTTTAATGATAGAAACCTCTTCAGGAAGGCTGGCCAGGTCATAGCCCTCATCGTTAATATTGTCCGGTTCACTGCCATTGCCATTACTGTGAGGACCCTCAAGTGCATCTTCCATATGCTGAATGCACACCTGAAGCCAGCTGTCCTCAGGCACATCAGGAAAATTTGCTTCCATATATTTTCTGATGATTTCCATCTTGTCGGAGTCTAGAATCAGCTGGCCCACACTACTAAAACTGCCAGATCCCTCTGGCAATTTCCCCCCTTCAAAAACCTCAGGGAAAAGACGATGCATGAGAAAAATGACAAAGTCTTCGGGGGACGAGAATTCATCCAATTCCTCTGTGGCTTGAGTACTGAATGTAAGGTCTGCTACAGCCAGACTACCTTGCTGGTTATCCAGAGATATATGCTCCTCCTGACCCTGCTCATTAATGAAATGATAGGTTTGAGGATGCTCAGCTTTTATTCCAGCACCTGTGATTGTCTGCTTCCTGAGCAGCCGAGCACTCTCAATGTCCTTCTGTGCCCAGAAGCGATTAAAGAAGTCATTAATCTGAAGGAGGCATTCTTCCTGCCAGACGCTGTTGTTTTTGACTGAGGGATAGCATACCTCGACATAGTTACGGATCAGCTGCAGATGCAGAGATTCCAGCATTCTCTTGTTCGCCATGCAGTCATGAGAGCACTCTCTAGCTTTGAACAGCTCCGGGAACAGATGCACCAGCAGCCGACACCCAAGCTCTCCAGCACCGGATGTCTGCTCCATCAGCTGATTCAATTCATCGCTTGTTAGCAGATACTCGGGGGGAGGCTGGAACTCCGTCACCATCTCTGCTGGTTTGATCTGTTTCTTTATCCGCATGACTTCGAGGGTTAGCAAGTCCACTTTACTATGCAGTTGTGTCATGCTTGAATTCAGAGTATTGAGAATGAAAAACATTTTTTCAATCAGCGGATACAGGCTGGAGTCTGTAGTTGAACCTTGTCCTAAAGTGTCTGTGGTGGGGAAGATCTCCACTGGGCCATTTTGCTCTGGACTGTGGAGCTTGGACGAGAGGATGCCGCTGTAGTTAAACTGATTCAAGGCACCATGACTGGCTTGCTGCTCCATACTGGGTGTGTTCCTCTTCTCTGAAATCCTGTGGGAGATGCTGAACAGAGGTTTTCTGTAAGAGGCTCTAGATTTCTCCTCGATGCAGTCCCTCTTCTCTCCAGTTGTAGTGAGACAAAGAGGCTCATGCCTGCTGCTCTCATCTACCAAGTGCCGCCTCATCTGGACAGAAAAAAGACCATGTTAATATACATTGATAACATATCATATGATATAGAAAATGGATTTTTCAATGGTATATTTGTGGTTTTTTACCTCACTAGAGACTCTGACTCTCTTGCTGCTTGTGGACTGGTCTGTGTCAGGGCCCATCTCTGCAGATGAACGTTTACCACCCTCAGTGGCCCCAGGAGATCCTCCTCTATGTCCTTGAGATGGCTCGCAAATAGCAAAGTCCTCCATCTCCTCTTTAACGTCCTGGACATGCTTGTGTTCTGCAAATAATGCAAGAGCCATGTTTGAATCCTTGACTTTATGTAGCTACATCTTTTTTTTTTTTTTTTTAATTCAAATTGAAACACCTTAGTGGGAATATCTGTTGCTGCAGGTGCACAAATAAAAATTAGGAACTTACCTTTATCAAGCATCGCATCATCTGAAATGCCCCCATGCTCACAGGAATTCATAGCCTAGAAAAACAATTTACAAACATGTGAAGACATTATGTTTAGTAATACAGCAACATACACAATGTGAGAGTAGAGATAACAAGTTGATTAGGTTATTTGACAGAAAAGTTATTTTGTTAATAATTTGTCATTTTTAAAGCAACAATGGCAAAAATGTACTAGATTCAGCTTCTATGTGTTTTCTCATTACAGTGTGATAGTTATTAAATCACTGTCATAAGTGATACACTAAACAATAGTGTTGCAATAATGTAGTTATAACGTTATCTGTTTGCTGTCACTCAATGATAATTAATTATTTGATTAATTATTGATTAATTATAGACTATTGTTTCAACTACAGGATAACTGTAGCTGATACTATATCCTTAATTGACATTATTTGCCTCCAATATGTCCTCATAATGTCTCGATGCATGTGCGTGCGCGTGTGTGTGGGCACAGGCTGTGGAGGGGAAGGGGGCTAACTTAGGAACTGAGAGATGTTTGGAAATATTCACGACTGTTTATTCACGACATGACTGTTTATACAATATACGGGCAGAATAAACATTACAGATCTTTCATGTGAGTGTAATAATGTCGGTATTCGGTTCATGTGCAACTATGAAGGGACAACTTAGACCATCGTGGGTGGTCACTTAGTTAATGGGAAACAATGAATCACTTAACTGAGTAATCAAGATGACACTCAGCTGATTCATTTATAATAATGTGAAAGCGCATGGAGAACAAACACTTCCAGAAACAAGCAAAAAAAAAAAAAAAAGGCAAT
The DNA here is from genome assembly GCA_900323345.1 of Pseudochromis fuscus. Lineage (NCBI taxonomy): Eukaryota > Metazoa > Chordata > Actinopteri > Pseudochromidae > Pseudochromis > Pseudochromis fuscus. The sequence goes on from OOFC01047864.1 coordinate 39,029, forward strand.
TGTAATACTACCAATAAATATAACTGATGGACCATACCATGAAATGATTCACTATTGGTTATGGCAAATAGGCTAGCCCAGGGTGTAGAT